>JAGDQP010038641.1:7370-18077 GCA_022664845.1 Lepisma saccharinum
TGGCAAGTGATTCTTTTATGATCCTATCCCAGTAATTGGAGCTCTTTGAGATAATTTTAGTGTCAGAAAATAAAATTCTGTCCTTCTGTTATGCTGTGTTCTGCCAGGCCTGATTTCTCCGGATAAAATAGCTTGATGTATCTTTCATGCTCCTTGCATCGATGTTCTACTGTTCGTCCTGTTTGTCCTATGTATGTTTTTCCACACTCACAAGGAATGCAGTATACTCCTGGTGTCTTAAGACCCAAGTCGTCTTTAACTGGACGAAGTAGGTTTCTGATTTTTGACGGCGTTCTGTGAATGGTTTTGATGTTGTGTCTCCTCAGGATTCTTGCAAGCTTTCCAGAAAGTTTACCAGTGTAGGGCAGGACTGCAATATTGACTGGATCTTCAGTTTCTGGGGTGGTCTTCTTCTTGCTGGAAAAGGTCCTTTTGAGGGCCAAACGAATGTCATCTTTCTTGTATCCATTCTGCAGTAAGGTCTTCTTGAGATGTTCCAGTTCACTAGGGAGGCTTTCTTGGTCTGAGATGGCTTTTGCTATAAGTGCAAGTGTGTTGATGACTGTATTGCGCTGCGATTTATGGTGAAAACTGTTTCCATTGAGATAAAGGTCGGTATGGGTAGGCTTCCTATAAACACTGTGGCCCAGACTTCCATCAGGCTTGCGACGAATGAGGATGTCTAGAAATGGTATGCAACCCTCCGTTTCTGTTTCCATGGTGAATTTAATGTTGCTGTGTTGATTGTTGAGAAATTCAAGGAACGACTGTAGCGCATTTCTACCATGTGGCCAAATGACAAATGTATCATTGACGTATCTGTAAAAACATGATGGTTTTAATGGTGCTGATTCTAGTGCTTTCTGCTCGAAACTCTCCATGAAAAAATTTGCCACTGCTGGTGAGAGAGGTGATCCCATGGCGACGCCGTCTGTTTGTTCATAGTACTGTCCGTCGAAGAGGAAATATGTGGAAGTTAATGTGATCTTGAATAAATCTTGGGGTGTCTTGTATGCGTAATTGTAAAAACAGGCCTGGAATATTTAAAAGGGAAGGGGAAAATATGGTTCATGCGAACTTTGTGGATTTTCCATCAATTCCACGGTCATGACCATTGCTTTCCTTCGAAAGATCGACGTAACAAGTATAAATGTGCGAATAAATGAGGAATTTAATAAATAATACTAAAGCCCCCGAGCTGCTGCAGACTGACAGTCAGGAAAGCACCAAAGCTCTGGATGCAGAGAAACAGAAAATAGCGTTCTTAATGAAAGTGTGTGCGTGAAGAAAATTAGTGAAATAGTGTGTGGAATAGTGCTAAGTGCTGATTGGTGCAACGATATGGAGAAAAGAGGAGGAGCTCCTGGAATCAGCCCCGATCGACAGATCTGGAGGAGAGATCCCCCTGACCAGGGGCCTGAATCAACTCTACCAATCAACACCATCGCCTGAAGATGTATGAATGTGTTGTAATTGTATGTGATGTTCATGTGTCTTATAAATAAAAATTAGTAGACTACCAGGAAATAATAATAATATGTTTTGGACGGGATCTATTAGGCTGGGAATTTTTAGGGATAGTCAGTAATGTTGGGAATAGAGATAGTACATATAGTAATATTGGGAATAGATATACATTGGAGGATTCTGTGCAAGTAATAATAACTCTATAGGTATAGATAGATAAACAAAGTAAGAATGAATAATTAATGAAGAATAAGTAATGAACATAATAATAATGGAAATGATTGAGTATGAATGGAAATTTAAATAATAGAAAAGCTACAATTAAATAAGTCAGTAATGTAATTAATTAATTAATGAAATAATAATAATAATAATAAATACATAAATAAATAAGAAAAGAATAAGCTTAGCTGTAAATTGTAATTCTTGGGTCAAGTCTCTCTAATGTAAACAATGTATATGAAAAGAAAAAAAGAAAAAGAAAAGAAAATTAATTCCCCCCAATCGCGGAAATAGGGGCCAGTATTGTCCGCCGGGAACTGTGCTATTAGATATATCCCTACAGCCCTCCCAACAACATTAACTTTGAGTAAACAGGTTCGACTCCGTGCCTCGATGCCGAGCAGGGATCGAGGTGGGGAGACGAAACGGGGATGACCTACCCCAACTTTGTGGAGAATCCGTTTTCGATTCGTTGTACCCCTCAGGTACTCGAAACAAAGTTGTGTCAAGAAGACAAAGAGGTAGGGGTGGCTAGGAGGGTCCCCAATAAAATACAGGACCAGTATCTTTATGGAAATGTCATAAGAACATAGAACACGCTAAGGGCTACGGAGGTGGAAATGGACAAAGAAATGGAGATCCAGGAGACTGAGATGGAGAAGAACAACAGGGACCAAACAGAGAACGAGAGGCAACGTACAGAAAAGAAGGAGGATGACGGAAAGAGGAAGAACAAAGGATGGAGGGCGTGGATACCGAGGTTGTATAAGAAAAAAGTAAACAAAAACAGGAGCTCTGATTGCCTTCGCGGAACATGGAAGAAGAGGATACGGCTGAGGAAAAAGACGAGGAGGTGGCAGTGGGAGGTGAGGCTAGAATGATGAGTTTTACCCAAACGAAATTTATGAAGATCTAAACAAGAGCTACATCCTGTCGAGACTTGAGGAGCCTTTACTACTGACAGCAGCTCTTAGGATCATTGTAAGAAATATCCACCCAAATGGAAGAACAATAACGTTTCCGTTAATTGAAGAAGTTGACAGGATTAACCTACGTTCCAATGGAATAACAACGGACCCACAGGACCTATTGGACCTGGTAGACAAAGTGTTTGAATGAAGAGATGAACCTTTTCAACTAAATAACATCTACTGACAGTTCGTTATGGCGTATAGGCTAACAGTATTTGTGCCAACGAAGAGATTTCCAGCAGGCTGCGTTCGCCTAAGACAACTCTAAATGTTCGAATTTGTCCAAGTTAACTTGGAAAGATCACGCCTAGCAACACATGAACTTAGGATACACTGCGAAAAAGAAAAGGAGGACGTGGCATGCATTCAAGAAATAAGAGGAAAATACCGGGCATGCCGACAGACGCCGTCGAGACACTGATACCAGAAGATCCGGATCCAATGGTGGCTGTGGTACTCTTCAATAAGAAAATTGAAGCGTTGGTGGACTCCAAATACACATGTAAGTGGATACAGACATTCAGCCTAAAACGTGGAAGACACCAATTAATCATTGTCAACCTCTACTGCCTATTCTCTATGCCGGCCTACATCTTTGTAAATAAACTTCAAATTTTGGAAGGGTTTTATAGGAGAAATTTACTTAGGTGATTTTAATGCTAAGTCCCCGCTCTGGCACTGCCCTGGAACGGATAGAAATGCGGAAAAATATGAAGACATAATTAGCCAATAAGAACTCGTAGTCCATAATAAAGAAGATCAACCACCGACATTCCAGGGCAGGGCAGGGGCGGAGAGTAACATAGATATAACGATGACAAAAGGTAATATACATAGGAATATACAAAAGTGGAATGTGTAGTAACACGCAACGACGAGCCAGCACGGCGTCATTAGCTTTTATATTAACTTTACACAAGACAAAAATAAAAACAACGAACAAGAACTATCCAATAAATTAAACCATAGTACGAAAAAACTAAACTACACTAAATTAATGAACAAATTGGAACTACCTCAAATCAAACGGGATGTGGATCTGGATGATATGGCAGAGAAGATAGAGAAAGTTACGCAAAAAGCAATCGTAAGTGTGGCGCCAAAACAAATAAATCTAACAATCTTTCGCACAAAGATCTTTTATTATACTTGAAGTATTGGTGGATCCTCGGTCAAAATAAATCATGAGAGGTAGACAATATTTAACGAATACGTGTTGGACTAGTGCGTCTGGAATGGACTGGGCATCGTTTGTTTTCAAGGGGACGCTAACGGCGAATCTAGTGGGCAAATCTAAAATGTTTAAGATAAGTTTATGTGAGTGGCGAGGGGGTGGACCGAGCCGAGCACGTCTGCAAAGTTGTAACTAAAGGGTGGGTCTTGAATTGGATGCATTTGTAGGTTCCAAATTTTCTTTTCTACCTGAGGCTTCATTACTTGACAGGGGTGCACTCTTGCAAATTTTAAAAACTATGGCTTTCATGTTCAAGAAAAATACAGGTTGTAATAACAAATTAAGCTCTTTGATGGCAGACACATGGGCGGCACCGAAGGCTGATTGGTGTGCTTCGGTAACCACTTTGTGTTGTAGGCAGAAAGGAATACAAAGCAGGTATTTGGTCATGCTTTGTAGTCTGTAAATGCGATATAATTTGCCGTTTCGAATCACTACTGAGATGGAGCGCGCCTAAATTTGGGATCGTTAGCAAAGGATGATGATGGGTGTTTTGGTACATGAAAAGTTTTTTAAAAAAATACGGGTCTTTACGTTGTAATTTTGCAATATCTTTTTGTTCCTCGTTCTGAAGAAGACATCCAATAAATGGAAACTCTAAAGAACCTGCCATTGGAGCTTGATCTTGATCTGGGGGAGGGGTTTCTGCAGAACGTCGGCTAATGAAGTTTGGCCTGATGGTACGTGGGTAATATCGAAATCATCAATATTTTCGAAAAATATCGACAAACGTGTGAGCTTACCATTAAGATTCTTGGTAGTCTTAATGTGACAAGTAGCTTTATTATCTGAATAAAGATGGAAGAATATTCTGTACAGAAACGAATGGAAGGATTTAATCACGTAATAGGCTGCTGACATTTCCAGAGAAAATATGTCATATCGAGTTTCTGCATCTGTAAGGCCTCGCCAGCAATTAGCTACTGAGTACAACAGATTATCGGGGCCTTATTGTAGGAAACAGACTCCATAGCCGGATTGACTTGCATGCAACCAAAGATGAGATGTTTTGTGAACCGAAAAGGGTTGTAGACCGAGTTCAGTGGTGACCAAAGCTTTGATGGACTGAAATGCTGTTTCAGCTTGCTCGGTTCAACGAAAAATTTTAGATTTACGTAATAATCGGTTGAGGGGTTTCGCAAGTATTCCAAAATTGGGCAAATTTCGACGCGGAAAGTTTTGCGATGCCGAAAAATTGCTTAATTTGCCGTTTGTTCTTCGGACGATAAAACTGGAGAACAAATGAAATTAATTTAGGTGACATTTGCACCGTATTGGCAGAGATGACTGAACCTAGGAGCTCGAGTTGGGAGAATAGAAATTGTGTTTTCGATGGTTTGAAGTGGATGTTGGCAGCACGTAAACGTTCAAACAATTCACGAATGACTGTCATACTTTCAGCATATGATTTTGTATGTGCTGTCAAATCATCATCATACGCCGATAAATATTGAGATGGTATACCATCGGTAATTAGCTGAACGAGTGCGGACAGCATGCTGGGCGAGATTTTCAAACACATAGGGCTGACAAGGTACTTCCATGTGTCGAGGGAGCCTACAGAAAATGCTGTGAGGTCCTGGGACTCTGCTGCAAGGGGTATTTGATACAATGCGGTGGAAATGTCGAATTCACCCAGGAAAAGATTTCCAGACATATTGGAAATAACCTTGTCAATATTTGAGTAGCTATAGGCGATATTATGTATTTTGCTGCTCAGAAGGCGTAAGTCACATAAGAATCGTAGAGAGGAGTCTGATGTTTGTCTAGAAACACAGGGTGATTGTAGTTTGAAGAACCAATTCGTTTTATAATTTTCTGACTTTCCATGGATTTCAATTGCGCACGCATTGCATCTCGGAGATGGAGGGGGACGGGGAATGGGTGAGCAAAAACTGGGTTCAAGTCTGTGGTGTCTATTTTGTGTTCATGCAAATTTGTAATACCCGCACATTTTTCTGTCCACGCGAAACAGTCACTGTATTCGTACACTAAATCTAAGAACTATTTATTTTGTTGTTTTTGAATTGGCGATAAATCTGGATTAATTTTAATTTGAGAGGGATCAAAATATTGTTTGTATTGTGAAATACACTTTTGAATTTAGCGTCGCTGATGTGGAGTCAACTTTGACATTCATCCAGTACGAGTAAACTGTATCTTTGTATGTTCTGGTGGTTCTGCGACTTGGTGAGGGGAAGTCACAATTTCACGGCTGCCCGATTTTCGTAAACCTGGGGAGCTTAACACGTTTGTTGCTGTTGTTACAAATAATTACATGAGTCTGACCTGGTGAAAAGATACCTGTTGTTATCTGAACATTTTTCGTTTGCTTCTTGTCTTCGTAAGATTTGTCTTCTTTACAAAACTGACCAGGGAAATGGGTACATGATATTTTATGTGGATTCAATGTTATACGTTTGGTAGTAACAAACGAAGGTGGTTCCAAAGTTTGAAGACGTGATATTCCAGCTGCTGACACTTGATTCATGATGGGCGACGACTGAGTTCGATGGTGATGATAATGCCGGTTTGGGTTAAGCAAGGTGAGAGTTCTTGCAGACGGCGAAAGCTGAAATACATGTCAATTAAGGAAATCTGTACCGAATAAAATGAATGGGGGATCTTTCGATTTTATAACCTTAAATTCCAAAGAAAATAACGAGAGCTTATAAAAATATCCAACCATTTTTTACATCTTAACTGTTCACCGTTAAAACCTTGTAGAATACTTGAGTGTTTTATACGCTTTGCATTGGTGAGTATAAAACGCTCATCAATTATGGAACATTGACTTCCACAGTCTTGGACGGAGGTTCAGTGAACATTATTAATCTGACGTTGGACGTAATACAACCGATCATGCTTAATCAATGGAACCTGTATATTATACGCGCCCGCAAAACGGTTCCTGGCAATTGCTGGCCTGCTTAGTTTAAATTTGTATATTCTATTTGATGCATTGTAATAGGTGCTCTACACTCTCTAGCGTAATGGGTTGGTTTCTGGCACCGTGTTCAAATGATTGGATCGGTTCGGGACGGGGCACCTGGATTCCGGTTCGTTTGATTTCGGTAATTATTGCCATTTGAATTTCTGTAATTCCGCCGGGGCTGCTGATACCTGTTGCCACTGCGTGTGTCCGAGTGGAATGTGTGCGCGCGACCTCCCTGAGTGGAGTTCCTATCATAGCTCTGATTATTAAAACAGCGATTATGTCTGTTCTGATATTGTTGTGTACCTGCATAAGCCGTTCGTTCAATGTCATGACAAGATTAGACACCTAAGAACAAAGGGTGTCTATATCAGACTGGGTCCGGGTTTGGTGTGGACGGCAATCATTGTTGGACCGCTACTGATTGAGTGTTTTGCAATTGATTAATTTGTTGCTGCAATTGCGCGATTTCTGCATTTGATGTGTTCTGGGGTAAAACCTGGCGGGAGCGGGGATGAAAGCATGTTAGGCTCTGAAGCAGTTCCGGATCAGATTAGATACTGGTTGCTGCTAAGGGTCGGTACACAGATTCGAACCTGATTGCTGGGAATTCCAGCCCATTTGATGTAATTCTAACATTTCTTCCAGTCTCCGATGATCAATTGTCAAGGTCTTATAGTAAATGGCCTGGAGCGTGGAGATAAGCTTTGGTATGGTGGTAGTGGTTTTATCACTGACTTCTTGTAAAAGATGTGATCTTTAGCCCTTGATAATATGTAAGACAACTTGTGCTTCAGGCAACTCAGGAAGCAAAGATCTAATCAATTATCTCTTGGCTATGATGTAAGTGTAGGGAGATTCGAGTGAAGTCTGCCATCTATTACGTATTATGTCCTTCACTTTGAATGGGGACGCCATGCCACGGAATGTATTAACAATCTCAGTTTTGAGCTGGGTATAGGTTTTATTTGCGTATTCCGGGTCAAGTTGAAGCAACAGAAGAAAATTATGGGCCGTATCGGATAGATGAAGAGGTAGTTTGTTTTGTTTTTCTCCTCGGTTCACGAGGCGGCCAGGGCGTAGGCCTCATAGCGCGAAGCAAGGTCAGATTGAAGTTCTGTGTTATGGTCTTACGAAAATTAAAAACACTCTTGGGAATGCAAATCTCTCCCATTTCCTTGAGTTGCTCTCAAACATTCGTGTCTGGTCTTTAGAGCTAAGAATATTTAAGAGTAATTCATTATCTATTTATTTTCCTTTGCAAATGGCGTCACTTGTATTTAAATAAAACTGTTCATAATTTGTGTATCTTTTGAAGGGCTGTTTTCAACTTTAATTTCGTATATATATATATATATATATATATATATATGTATATATATGTATTTATATACCAGTACGTGTGTTCTCCTAGTAAATAAGAAAGGCGAAACAATTAACCAATCTCACGTGGAAGCAAGAATACTTTTGTATTAAAAAACAACTTTAACATAGTTAAACAGACTAAACAAGGAACAATTAGTGCCCAGTAATTTAGATAAAACTCTTGTAGTAATTCCATTTGTGCGTCGCTTTATTATTGTAATTGATAATGGCCGTTGAAGGAAAGTTTCAATGTGTATTTCTAAATAGTGAACAGCTCCTAATAGCGGAGTCTTTCCTAGAACAGAACGATAAACAGTATGAAAAATTATAATATATAAACGGTTGCATTACACTTGCAGAGTTAATAACAATAATACCGCAAGTGTAATGCAACCTTTTTATTTATGTAAACATACAACTGTGCTATCTAAATGCATATGTGAACATGTGAACAGCGGTGAAACGTTATGGCCTCCCCTGAGCCCGAAGCTTTAGGAGAGCCGCATCCATTCTCATCGATACACCTTTTGCGTCTCCCTGAACGGCTTTCTTAGTAAACATGTAATAATTAAATGGTCTATCCGCTTCATAAAATCAACATATTTGTAATGCAATCGAGGACGCCAGTATATTTCACTAGAGCTCACTGGTCACACTCAACAATCTTAGTGGTTTTAGTGTCTGCAAGCGCTCATTTTCAAAGTTAAGACTATCTCAGGAATTCTATAAATCAAGACAGACTGAGTAAACTGAGCCTTTTCAGTTTTGAATGTGAAAAAGCCAGATCTATTTATGAAAGGGAAATCATCAATACTGTCTTATCCAGGAAAACCGTCGCGTGGTTTACTTCCTTTGGATTAATTGATTGAATTGTCATTAATGTCCTAAACGAGCTTCTAAGGACAGAACCTACGGCTTTTTGTAGTGGACGCCGAACAATTTCATTCAGCATTGAACCAGTATTCAAGCTCGTGCCAACCTTTCGCAAGCTCCGAGGTTTAGTTTCATTAGAAATATGTACATAATGTTCTCTAAATACTACAAACATGCTAATCTCAGACAAAAGTTTATCCTTGTTGGTAATGTTTTATTTCTTATAACTTATGTTTGTCTATTTTCATAAAATTTATAAATAATTAGTTTCCTTAATAATTTTTCAGTAATCCCATGGTTCATCGACAATTTAATGGATTATATTTACACTTTTGACTACTACAATATACTTTAAATTATTGTTTGAGTTGGCCGACTTTTATTATTTGCACGCAGACATGATTATTTTTGTTAGGCCACTGTATGTGAACATACAAAAGTAACTGAGGATATTTTAAATAAATGAAGCAAAAAGAAGAATAGATATAAAGAACAAAAACAATACAGAACACATGTCAAAGGAATGCTGCAACAAATAACATCTGCACATGAACTATAGAAAAAAAAAAGATTTTGTTGACTTGACAAGGAAGCGAACCACTGACCTTTCGCATGGCTAGTGAACGCTCTTATATGACTAAACAAGGCTTGTTAATATTTTCCCAACCTAAAATATGCTGGCAGTATAGTCCAGGGTTAGGGTGGTCGCCTTCTCAGTAAAACCATCTAACATAGGTTCAAAACCTCTTCTAGCCATCTTTTTTTTACAAAGTGATCATGTACAATCAAATATTGACTTATCTAACTAAACATCGACTCCTAAAAAATGTGGAAAGAAACGCACGTACTCGCGTTCGGTGGTATTTATGAATGTTGGTTGGGAAATGGAAATTGAAGTCTATGGACGACTTTTTTCCGAGCTCTCTTACTGTGCATACGTCTCAGTGTAGTGTTCTTGGCGAATTGAAATACGAGTGCTGTAGTATTTAGTGGTTAATTAGCGAAGCTTATTGAATCTTCTTGGGTGAGTTCGTTCTAATTTTTATTATCTCTTAACTTTCACTTATTTTGTACTTTTGTCCGTGTTCTCGGATTTTGCCATCATGGCCGACTCGCTGTCGGTCGGCGAACCTCCACCACGTGATGGCGACGTAGACATGATCGACACACCTTCTACAACTTCTGCATCCATCATTTCACCACATGAATCTACATCTTTGGAAACTTCAGCTAGTGGCAATCTTTCTTCTTCCGCTCTAAATTCTTCTTCTACATCCGACATGCTGTCGACTTCCCCCATTTCGTACAAATATCTCCCTACCCATGTGTCACCTTACATTGTACATTTAACTGCTCCTGAAACTATTACTAAGGTCCATCCTATGTCTCTGGGTAAACTCTTGTTTAATGCCGCCATTCCTGGCCTTGCAGATGTGAAAATTGTTGGTCGCACATTGATCAAACTTATCTTCAATACTGGCAACGAGGCTAATGATTTCCTCCTGCATCCCATCCTTCAACAAAATTCCTGGAAAGCCTACATACCTTCTTACACCGTAACCCGTCAGGGTATTATCGATCAGGTTGATCCAAATCTTTCACCGGAAGATATTATGCGCGATCTTCGGAGTTCTGTTCCT
>JAGDQP010038642.1:0-18077 GCA_022664845.1 Lepisma saccharinum
TGATTGAGTTTCGTGTTTCTTTCGTTCCGAGCCTTCGTGTTTGAGGAGGAAGAAATGGGAGCTCATTGCGGTGTTCATGTTTGGTTTGGTTAGTATATGTTTGGTGTGAACAAATCCTTTGCTTTGAGTTCGAATGTCATGTTGAATCTTGTGTTGATGGATATAAGATTTTCTATTTTTCCAACAACGTTTTGTATTTTATTCGGAATTGAAATTCAGTTGAGATAAGGGATTTTTCCTTTAGTGGTATGAAAGATAGTTGAATCCAGCGATATTGTCTACATTCAAGGATTTTGTTATCCACGTTGTTTATTTTCTCAGATGTCTTATTTGTGCAGCATTTCGGTTTAGAAGTAGATTTTGTCCTACAAATTCGTTGTATAAAATAAAGCGTGTGAGAAATAATACAATTAAGAAGATAAGTAAAATCGCGAAATTATGTGCTGTAAATTTCGTTTAATAAAGAATGTTCTTTTCTGTTCATATCAGTTCTGGCTCGTGTGCGCGCGCACGAGGAAGAAAACTGGCAGCGAGCGATGACGTAACATGCTCCTATAACTCTTCTAACAGGTCATAGTTGGGAAGTTAACTATCATGAAGTTTGCTTTAAAACTAATATTTTGATTCTAAAAAAGTTGAGAGTAATAATTTATTTAAATAAAAAAGAAAGTGAGTTATTTTAACACGGATTAAAATTTACCTTGTGAGAACAAACTTAAATTTGGGACATGTTAATGTGTCTAACATAAATAAATACCGAATGATTTAATAGTGAATTTGATAATTCATACAACTTGAAGTTTGTGATATTTAAAATATTAAATAAAGGAAAGTAGATCGGAATTGAATTCTGAATAAGTCAGGTTGCTTAACGCTTGTAGGCGATTAAATGAGTGAGTGAAACATAAATAACGAGAAATTATAAGGAAACCAATAAAGTTTTGTCGCTTTTTGTGGAGTCTGTGGCCCTCACACCGTGAGTTGAATGCGAATGGAGATTAGGCGAAGGTCAGTTATTAGCGTGGGTATAGCCAACATACTACCTGGTTGTGACACTTCACTTACACCGTGAACGTGCGGAAGGACAGAGTGAACATGGGACCTCCACAGAGCGTTATAAGGGCGTGTATGCTGTACGAGTTCCAACTGGGGTCAAACGCAGCCGCTGTGGGGCGGAAGATATGCCAGGCCTTTGGTGAAGGTATCGTGACTACGCGGACAGTCCAGCGGTGGTTTACCAAGTTTAAGGACGGTGACGAAACACTAGAAGACACACCACGTGCAGGAAGACCAACACAGGTACGAAATGAAGATCTTCAGGCAGCAATTGAGGTGTACTGTGGCCAGACATGTGAGAAACTGGGACTACAATTCAGTGTGAGTGGAGAAACCATTCGGTAGCACCTCCATCAACTTGGAAAGCACTACAAGTTGGGTCGATGGGTCCCACATGATTTGACTCCGGGCCAGAAGGAAACGCGAGCAGACACCTGTGTTTCTTTGCTGTCTCGTCTGAGGAAGGAGCCATTTATGGACAGGGTGTTGACATGTGATGAGAAGTGAGTCCTGTACGAAGCTCCACGGCGCCGTCATCATTGGTTAGCATCCCATGAACCTGTTCCAAAACAGCCGAAACCAGCACTGCACCAGAAGAAGGTCCTCCTGTGTGTTTGGTCTACTGCTCACGGCATCGTGCATCGGGAACTGCTACCAGCTGGTCAGAACATCAATGCAACTATGTACTGTCAGCAGTTGAGTCGTGTTCAAGAAAAACTAAAAACTCTGGAGCCACTTCTGAATCGGTAAGGGGTGCTCCTGTGACAGGACAACGTTAAGCCCCACGTGGCTAGGATGACCCGGGACACCATTCTACGCCTTGGATGGGAAATACTATTGCATCCACCATACTCCCCGGACATTGAACCATCCGATTTTCACCTGTTCCATTCCTTGGACAATCACCTTAGAGGACGCCAGTTAAAATGCCTAGTAGAGGTGGAAAATTCACTTGATACCTTCTTCGCTTCACGGCCCACCAAGTTCTACCACGATGGAATCCATGGCCTTCCAGAACGTTGGCAGAAGGTCGTCGATGCTGATGGGGACTATTTTTGACCTTCCAGGTATGTCTTAGGTGACGTATCGATGTTCGAAGGTGGTGGGTGAAAAAGCGGAGAACTTTCTTGCTTACCTATATAAAATAATAATTAAATTTTTATTTTTAAGTGAAATTCATGCATAAATAATTTTATTCTGAAAAATAATAGTTAGAAATTAAATCAAGGATTAAAATTTAATGACCTGAGAACTATAATTAAATTTGTCATGAATAGTGGATCTTACAATTGAGTACAATAACGGTGTGAATACTTAAATACCGTTAGGCCAAATAGAGGAATTTAACTTATTGTGGAACGTAAACAAAAGGATTATTTATCAGTGCTAGTGTTCGGGAATTTTAATCTTGTTCAAATTAGTTTCACATGATGGTCATGGGGTCACAAGGTGGAGTCGACTATTGCCAGCAAGATGGCAGAGGTACTATCTTTCCTGTGACTGTCTGATTTCCTTCGAAGGAAAGGTAAGTGTCAATTTAGATTCTTTGTGTGACTGAATTGTGTTTGCGATTATCGTTTCATTGATATTTGTTTTTTATTGCGAAAGTCAAGATCGTAGTGCTCTCGAACTTTGTCGCTGTTCCTTTGATTATAATTCTGATTCTCACTATTGCGAATGAGTCAAAGTTGCGCATTGACATATTATTCATTTTTCTTAATTTCGAAACTGGAAGTAACTTAATTCAAGTTGAATTAAATACAGAATTAAATGAAAACTTGTTATTCAAAAAAATATTTTATTAAGGAAATCTTTTGCGAGATTTTCAGTAATCTTATTAGTAAAGCATTTTGTTCTGATAATAATAATAATTTCAATTCAGTGTGGAAAACTTGTAAAATCACTTAATTCTTGAAAGTTGATCGGCTGGAATATTGTTGAATTGAAGCCAGTTTTATTTTATTAGATGAGAATACCAGTTCAGTGTGGGTTGTTGTAAATTCAGAAATAAAAGTGTAAATTCAATTTAATATTTTGTCAATCGTAACCAATTTATTCAACACAATAAGTATTTAAAGAGCTCGGTCTGGGAAAGTCATACGTACCGGATCTAGGCGAACTGATTCTACTTTTCGTTAAATGGATAGCCTTGCTCCCAGTTTCTGCTGCTAAGATTAGTTTTTTTTAATTAATTATAGTCTTACATCACAGAGGTGAAGGAAGAAAGGTTACACATTAAAATAAACAAACATCTACGAGCCAGTGTAATATTTAGTCATGTCTTCTCAAAACTTTTCTTGGTGATTTTGCCGAATGTGAATCGGGCAATAAACGAAACTTTACAAATCGGGCTCGCACAGTTACTTTCATTTGTGGTACAGAACCGGATAAAACAATGCAAAGTTCAAACTATAGACCACTTAACGTAAACTGAGTATAATGTGAAGTCATGGCTTCAGCCGGCATTTTCAGTTTGACGGATAAAGTCAAAATTTAGAGGGTGTAAATAGAAATCGCACGGATTCTCTCAGAATTTGTGGGTAAACATTCGTGAATTTTACATTTTAAATTTGGAGTGCTATCGAAAATTTTTTGGTTACACTTCCCCACAAGTGATGGTGGTCTGGTAGAATCACTGAGTGTGGTAGTTTTACGGAATGTAGTTTCATTCACAATTAAACAAATCGTCAATAAATTTAAGGTTTATAGTTACCGTTAGTATAGTGCATTGTGTGGTACAATCCAAACTCAATTTTTTTGACGTTAGTGCATACTTTTCCACAGGTCAAAAACCTATATTACACATTTTTTGGGGAGTTCGAGAACTGCAGTGACTTATAATTCCTCTTCATACAATACAATAAAACTAAAAACAAACGTATTGCTTTCATTTTATTCTAGTGTGTGAAAGATAACAAGTTTGCACTTTTGCAGAGAAAAACATTTGGTGACGTTCATTCATGTTATTCCTTGAGATTTGTCCAACTCACGGTGATTCATAAATACAGGGATTTTCCACCAGAAGACCACATTTTGATGTGAGTTTATACCGTATCGAGCACTAGAATATAATGTATGTTATCTCTACTAACATGCTAGTTGTAAACACCCTTTGTTCTCTACAGTAGACCGTTCTGCGATGTGTGTATGTGCGCTGCCGCCTGAGGTACACTGTATGATGCAGTCCCTTTTTGTGAGTCGCTTCAATATGATTATTTAAGCAAGAGCTATTTATCAAAATTTATTTGAAAGTAAAATCTCAGAAAAGACGTTGGCATGCATTGGGAAAAGGATTATCGCAAATAGGGTAAAAAGAGAAAATAGGTTTACACTTTGAAATATGGCATGCGTATAAGGTATATGTATTGTATCGGTATTTGTGTATATGTGTTAGTTGGAAAAAGTATCTTAATATAAGGATCATAAATACCGAGCCACCGTAGCTCAGTGGTAGGGCGTTAGTATAGAATTCGGATGGTCGAGGGTTCGACCGCAGTGAGCCACCATTCTGACTGACGTTTTCCTAACGGGCTTTCCTCAGTCACACTTTAAACATAGGTCTTGACTGACTCTTTCCCTAATCATTTCACCTCCCTTATCCCGGCGTGAGCATTATATTCCTAAAGGCCATTAATAAAATTCAAAAACCATAAATAATAGATTACAATAATTTGAGTTGTATAATTTGCAGACTCTGTGAAGACTTATATATAAATACGAGTGATTACGAATAACGATAAAATTTCATCTTCAAGTTGTTGTTACTATTTCGTTATGGTATATTCAGTTTACAAGACTACAGAATCTTCAGCACAATTCGTTCATAATATTCGAATATTTATTTTAATATTTATCTACTTTATTGATTTTTTAGAAAGGAGCCGTAGCTTGGTCCGATTTTAAACTAAATTATTTTATAATATGAAACGAAGGTAATAGAATGAAACAGAACATGTCTGAAATTATGTGAATTTAAAATTTTTAATTATCTTATACATAAGAAAATAAGAAATCCAAGGCTTAGCTAAATTTGTAACTAAATGGATTTAGAGTTATGTCCTATTTAAGACAAGCATGTAATAAGTGAACCAATCACTTCTGTTATGCACGACGTAGCCTACATACCGTACTGCAAGAAACAATTCGAGGGTACTTCCTGCGCATTGGAAAATGATCCATTAAAGTAACCCAATTTTCGAGCGTTAATTTTTATTGTTGAAAATTGACCCCAGTTATATTTAAATGTTTAATAAATTAAAATGAGACAAAAGAGTGACAATTCATACTTAACACATTAATATCATTTGTCGAATCTATGCGTGAAGTGATCATCTTACATATGGGTTGTTATCAGTTTTCAATCATATAAAATAATAGAGAAACTTGCAGAAATATTAAAATATATCTCTGAAAACAGCCCAAACAAGCCATTTTGCTAGTTGCAAAATAATGTTGATGATAGTGTGTACGTAAGTAGATCTGAACAGCTGAAATGTACTTTAGTATTCACGTTCTAATTAGAATTGAGATTTTTAACTTTCGTAGGCAAGAGATCGCTATGGTTTATTCGATACTGAGAATTTCCTCTATCAATTAATCTAGAACATAGCAAACGCCATCTTTGTCCAGTAACTTTAACATATATTTGAATTACGTGTATATATCATCAACTATACATTGGTGATCTCACATTGTTTGTTTCCATGATAAATCTATTAAAATGTACGTGTACAGAAAAACCTAGTTTTTTTTATTACTATCCATGACTTAAGTTTAGACGAAGAATTGAGAACACTGTAGCAGGAATCGCTTCCTGGTATATAGAAATGATATGTTATTGTGGTAATTTATCAGTTGATTACATAGTAATTTTCTTGATTTTTTTAAGATGTACACTAACATTAGAAATGAACTTTAAATTTCGGCCTTGTTTGTGTTCGATATTTCTAAATTATGTACATTTAAGACCCTTATAAGTGCGGAACAGAACAAAGATTCCTTCAATATCCTTGCAGTTTACATATTAATCAACATTTAAGTCCCCACTTAAATATAAAGTTTAAACCAATATAATGGTATTTTATTTATAACATAAGTGTAAAGATGACCAACATTTCCTCTTCAATTGCAAACCCTCATAGAAGTAGAACATCAAGATCCCCGGGACTTCTTAAGATTTCCACGGTAAACAAAGTTTAAAACGGAACAGAATACGTGTGTGTATTTTCCCCTTAGCACTATTAGACATATATTGTTGTAAGGTATTATTCACTGTAGGTAACTACTTCAACATTGGCACATTCCACTATTACGTTACTTTCGGAGAGATGTTACCAATGTGTTGTCCAAATCTTATACACATTTTTACTAATAGAAACATCCTTAACTTTTACTAGTATTTATTACTACAACTGGAAGACACTCTGTCTAAGTAGTTGTTTGAATGAACCTCATTTATCGCCTTTAGGGATCCATTTATCGCCATAACTCATACCAGCCAGATACTTTGTCTAATACTGTACCGTCCTTAACTTGGTGAAAGTAAAGATGATAAAAGACAAAGACAGTTAAAGTCTTCACTATATCTCATGCCTGTCACGTGCAAATTTGAAAAAGATAAGTAACGCTTGTTGCACCTGAGACTGGTTTCATCATTACTCTGGTGGTAAATTTCTTTAGCTGTTTAATTCGTTTCCATAAGGTTTGTAATGAACTCGCAAGTGCTGTAGATTCCAAACGCTATGAATATCATGTTATATTGTAATATACCTATTACACTTTTACCAACATAACATTTTTACAACTTTGAAATTCATTATCGCACAAAACAAGTTCGAAATTGATATTTAAGTTTTAAAAGTCACACACACATGGCAGAACATGCCTGTCAAAGAGTGATCAGAACTCAAATTTTAGTTTTTGTGGGTGCTATTTTAAATGGCTTATGGTTATCTCTTTGGACAACCAATTTTATCCTTTGTGCTTGAGGAAGTGGACAATTTATTTGCATTTATTTAGGTATTATAACATTCATTCATAGTGCTTTATAAACTACTTAATGCATGCGTAAAAACCCTTTTGTGTTATGACCACAAACAAATGCGTAGGTAAAATGTTTTATTCATTGTCTCGGAGGTCCAGTTCATTCAATAGTTACTTATTTGACCATGTTTGTTCGTAATTGAGTTTAAGTTGAAGATTTCGTGTGTCGACAAGAAGCAAAAAGGTAAAGAAACTAATTTTATTAAATCTTTCAACATTTAGCCCTTAAATTTAATAATTTTATGTAACTTACGTTTATTGGCAAATCCTCTGATTTTTGGAGCACGTAATATGTAAGGTTTTCTCTCATTCCATAAGAATATTAATTCATTATGAACTTATTTTATGAGTACGTTAATAAAATTTCGTTTCATTCATTTTCATTATGCAAAAATATATTTTACTGAAATATGTTGTAAATATTTTATAAAAAGTTTTTCAGACCTGCAACTAATCATTCATTTTAATAAACGTATGAGAAAGTAACAAGCAACATCTCAATGTTCATATGATTTTTAAAAAAATGTTCGTTTTAAAACTCTCAGTGCCAACAAAGATCTGCAATGGGTAATAAAAAGTGATTTTCTGAAAAAAATGCTCTTATCCCACCATTATATATATATTTTATTGATGACATTACTTTTCATTACTCAATACAGTTTTGTATTATTATATTAAAAATAACACTTTTTGTTCAAAAATAGGCATTAAGGTTTTGCTTGTTTCCCTCTGATATATTCCCTCTGATTATGGTATAAACAAAAATCCAAGATACTGACATAATACACATAAAATGTAACTCGTTAACCGAGTATACGATGTGCATGGTAAACGTTATTCGATTGGTAAGTTATTAATTTACTTATATATGCTCTTGAATACCTTTAGTGGGTCGGTCATTAATGTGATTCTTGGTAAGATAAGTTTCTCAATTATAAGGAAATAAATTATACAACTTAAATCTTTTATGGATGTATTCATTCACTAGATCATTTGTAAATTCCATCGTGGAGTTATTTTAGTTCGACGTCCTCCACATTACCTGCAAACACATATCTCTAATACAATTTTATATTTTAATGTTTCTAAGATCTGTTATTAACCACATTCCCGCACTCCTATCATTGGAATTCATTAAATAGACATGAGAAACTGGTTTCTGACTACTAACCCAAGAGTAGAAATACAATCAATTTTAAATACTTCGATTTTATGCTTGTGTATTCAAGGATGTAATTAAATTTGCCATTTCAGTTTATTTATATAACAACTAATTGTTATTCTTGGACTACATGCAGAGGTAAACACTAGTCATGTTGATTACATCGTCGATAAAATCAATGAACTCAGAAACTTCGTGTACATTCCTAGAACACCATCCTCTCCTCTAGACACCACACCCGCATGTGTTAAAGAACCCTCACTATTACCCTGAAAACATAGAACGTAGTATAAAAGATATACAGAAAATAAATTTGAAATAAAAAAGAAATGTTAGTGTATTTCATAATAATCTTGTTTCAAATAATCAGTAAGTGCTAAATGTTGTAATTGAGGAAATGGATGAAAAATGAACCCAGAGACATCTTTTTTTGTTCTTTTCCGGGATAATTTGTAGTTGGATTCACCATATTAAATTCTACTGACGTAGAAAGTTTTGTTTCAATATACTGAAAACAGAGGGCAGCATAGCGAGTTCATTGATATTATCCATAACACACTGACATAGAAATCAAACTTTTAATCACTATTTTCTCAAGACGAAAATTCTTCTTACGGACCTCTTTTTCCCGGCTACTTCCTCAATTTATGGTGTAAATGTTCTTTAAGTTTTATAACATATCTACAATATACTAACTTTTAGGTAAATCTTAACATTCTAATCCTACCCAGACACCGCAGCTTCTCCTCCTTGTCTTTGACACTTGTTACTACTCATTCTCAAATAAATTTCGTGATAGCAATTATATTAATTTTACTTACATTTTCACGGGGGCTAAAAATAAGGGACCGTTATATATAATATTTTACGAATAACAACATAGGGCCCGTATAGGTACGAATATTAAAAATTAAAGAAAACAAATATTAACAGACACAATAAATACTTTGATTGTAAATATAGTTAGAGATGTATAAATATGATAATCATCTTCTTGTTATGAAAATAACGGTGTACCTTCAACCCCAGAAAGGAAACAATGAGTAAAATGTTCTCACTTTAGGTTTTTCAAGGAGGTTGTACAAAAGTATTGTGGGTTAGTTTCCCTTCTGCTCAACCGTGGTTCTTAAAGTAAGTACTCGTTACTTTTGTGTAGCAACAGACGAATGACGCTGTACGTTATTGTGCCCAAATCCATTTTCGAAAACCTTGTTAAAGAGGTAAGCAGAATGCACTTACGAAATTCGTTAATTAAACTCTAACCATTTGGCGAACTAAAAATAATTTTATTTTCCCCTCTTTTTAGTGTTGATTTGAAAGCTTGATCATTTTTGAGCACCTTAGTTATAATCTACAGATAGCATATGCTTGTAAGCTATATATAGCTTTAGCTGCTATTAGCTTTCAACAATAAGAAGTATTAAAGTATGCCTATGTTTGGATATTAAGTATTCAGTTCTGATCTAAAAAATCAAGTCAATTTGCGTAATATTTTTAAACCAAAATGATGGAAATTTGTAGAAGTGAAGAAATTCAAACGCATACATCAGTCAAAAGTGCAGAATATAATGTACAAGTGTTTGTGAGAAAATTATTATAGGTTATTAGATAGAACTATGGCGATTTAAATGGTTAAGACATAAGTTGTTTTAGACTTACAATATGGGAAAAGTCAGAGAAAATATTATTAAACAAAACGTTGGGTATTAACTAAGCGGGTGAGAACACCGATATCAAGGAGAAATTATACTTTAAAGGTAGGCCGTAAAAATAAATTTGGGAGAAGGTTAAAGTGGTAATTAATCGCTCGTGACAAAAGATTCCTTCTCAAGATCCAACTTCATTCAAGATAGGCAGTGTTAAATAAATGAATCTCAGTTTCAAGCGTGATACGGATTTAAATAATAAAACTAATTTTAGACCTGCATATAGGAAAGTAGGTTCGTACCGTCAATACTATGCAGCTTTTCAGAATATTTGGTTACAGTAACATAGTGATACACACCACATTGTAACAGCCTAGTTGCTGTTCCATTTTTTATTTTCTTCTACTTTTATTTCTTTCTAATGTTCTGTTTCCTTCCGTGCTCTACTTAGACGTTTCTCTTTGTTTGGATTTAGTCACGCTTTGGGAGTCTTTCGTTTTATTTTCGCTTTTGTTTTGAGTCTTTATCTATTCAGGTTTTCGTTAGTCACGAAGCATTGACTTGGATTTAGTGCTTTATTTTGATTGGATCCTAGTCAATGCTTGGCTCTATGTTTCTTGCTGATTGGTGTGAATCAGCCTTCTTCTCCGTTTGATGGGAGAACTGCTCTCCCTGCCATGTTTGTTTCAGTTCTATTTTACCTACGCAAAGGATGTATGTATGGCCTTTCAGTCATTTGTATTTCCAGAACCCTACCTACAATTGGTAAATATATGCGCTAAATTTAGTAAATCGAAGAATATTCCGATAGTATTTCGTCCATTCCAGTGGAATATATTTAAGGTTATTACAAGAACTAAAATTGATATAAGCTCTAACAAGACTTTTCATCGATAACTTTACTTCCAAATTTTCACTTCATTATAATTATTATTTTGGTTTTAAGATTATTTGCCAGTATGTGTAATATGTTCTAAATTCAGTATGGGGCCACTATTGACCGAATTCCTACATTCTAAATATAGATTCTAATTATATAAGGCCACCTTTTAGTCTCCTAGTTTCCAATTATATTTAAAATTCCCGGTTAGCAATGTTAACAGCTACCATACATCACCTCTATTAGTCAAATTAGCGACAATGTTTGTTCGACCATTTTTACGTACAGCTTTTTGATAATTTTGACTTTAATTGCAAATTTAAAACCTCTAAATTAATATTTAATTTTGGTTTCAACTACAGCCACTATTCTCCGTTTTATTGTCACATTTATAACATTATTATTGCATATTTCAATGTTTATTCAAAGAGTCATTTGTATAATGTAGTAATCATCTGTTATGACGTTACGCCTACTATAAGGCCAACTGGTTTCTTTCGTCAAGGTATGTTTTGTATAATAACTCCATTTCTATAAGTAATAATGCAGTAAAACTTTTTCTAAATTGAATAGTAATATTTTTGGACTTTCTCGTGTAGATTTCATCAACATTTATTAATTATTATATAAATTATGAACATTTATATCTACAAAACCAACTTTCGTTTTCGCTTATTTAATACACAATGTGTAAATATAGAAGATACAAATTTGTTTGTTTTCGACAGCACAATCTTAATTCTGTTCTGATTTTAATTAAATTATTACCTCCAAAAGCTAATATTGTGAAAAATCCGATGAATAAATTAAAATGTTGAAATCTTTCTATCTCTTCGAACATCTTGATTTTCTTTTCAATGAAAATAGTGTATGCAAGGCATTAGTTGAGTAATCATATACAGTGTGTGATATTATTTGTGTTGTGCAGTGGTTAAAACTGATTAACGTTTACTGAATTTAACTACGTTATCCATAATGAAGTTAATTTTGAAAGCAATTAATACTAATTTATTTCTCTGTTTCTGTTATCCTAGCGTTTTGAGAGATGCGTTTTAATTAGATTAGATTTGGTTCATAGATCTGTAGGCCAGTGGTAGGATTATTTCGCCAGCTGTGATGTGAAAACTTCGGAAAAGAATTATATATTATTTTCTGCAGATACTGCGTTATGATATATGAAGTGACTCCTTTATGTGATATGTGTGAAGAGAATATTTACATTTTCGTTATGACACGACGTTTTTGGTTGAGTTGCGACCGCCGTTCGTTGTGTTGGTCGTCTTTATTTCAGGAATTGCGATTCCAGACTACAGGTGTGGGTCATACTAAGGTAAAGGTAAGACATGGTCTTTTGCCACCGTGTAGACTTCGAAGTGAGTAAAGATGCAGTATGAGTCACACATGAATCGTTATGAGTATGATAGTATGAGATTATTCCCAAGTGTGGATTTTCGTCTCTTTCTTTAATAACTATTGCTAATCTGAATCAGCTGGTACTTCATAGAAATAACCGACGATCTAATTAAAAAGATTGGAGATGTCGCCTTATTACTTTTTCCTCCCTCGTACTAATTTACTGTCTTTTAGCAGCAATCACAAGGATCTGTAATCCTCTTTTCCAGATATTCTTAAATCAGGAAGACATTTCTGCACCGCTCACCTGAGTTATAGAAAATGTTTGGAGCTAGAGTTTAGTTAGATGAGTTGCGTGGGTACCTGGTGACCCTATTTATATTCCTGGCTTGTTTTTGGTCTTGCAGTTTTTGACTTCACCCAGTCAGGAATGTTGATCTTAGGTGTGTTACAACATCAATGTTAAAACTAATAAGCAATGCGTTTTTGGTTTTGTTTCTTATTCTACATTAAGAACGCTATATTCTAGTGCCACAGGTCACGTACTGTTGTAAATTACAATTAGAAGTACATATCTATTCGTTACTGCCGGGATAGCATAATATCGCTAGCAGCACAGATATCGGCCCAACACTGGGCCAATAGCGACCAATAGCAATCATCGTTGGTACAAAATTGGACCAATATTAGTCTGATATCACTTGCTGCTTGGGATATTTACTTAATTTGTTCCGCCAGATTCTATGGCAAAACTTATAAGCCATGGTGAAGTAAAAATAAGATAAATGCATTTAACAACAGGTAAAACATATATGCTACGAAACACAATTACTACCATTTTAGAATAGGTAAACGGTCAAACCATAAAGATTACTCAGTATTAACAGTAAAAACTAGTTTTGAATGTTGCAGCAAGCAGTATTTATATTGCTGGAAAATGTAGTTTTCTGACAACTTTGCAATTTTTACTCTCACTGCCTTCTACACTGAAAGTCAATTTGTTCCTGGCAACCTAATAAATAAAAAATTAATTTGAAGAGTGTACCATACAGGTGTATATCTAATTTAGGAAAATTTGAAGTACGAGGCAATGTTTGAAAAAAGTATACACAAAAATAAAATATTCAAATTAATTTTTAATTTTTTACTAATATTTCTGTGCAGTACGTATTATACGTATTACAGTACCCTATGATACGTATTACATTATAACTGATCCTCAAGGAGAAACAATACTAGATTAGAATACTATTGTACTAGTGACCTTGGCTTCCATTTTAATCTTTATCTGTGGCTTCTAAGCATCTATGGTCCAGGTGGAGATATGACATAGGAGAGGGATATCCCGATTCGAGTCCGGGAACGCCGTATGTAAATTATTCTGCGTTAATTTCATAATTTATCAAGCCTTTTACAAAATTGAGTAATGTAATATAAATTGATTGCATATATCAACTCCTGCACATTGTACAATATTATATTTTGGCCACCTATCTACTAACAAATTATGCATGGTAGAAATATTCGAGGGCACTTTTGCTGTTACCTCTTTATTCATCTACATTAATTTTAAGGGTGAGTTAGAATTAAATTTCAATTTTTCAATAATTTAAAAAAATGCTATGGTTTTAAAAGCACAACTTCTTACTTAAGTTGAACGTGTGTCAGTTATTATATCAGGGACGAACATATAAGATTTAGATGCATGACAATCAAAATCTTCAACTGCTCATCCTGCAGCAGCCAGACAAGTTCTAACTGGAGGCCCTCGTATTTTCTTAGGGTAGGACCTCTGCAAATATCAAAGAGTATCACATACTTCTTTGTTATCCAAAATACTTCAACGTTTATTCAATCAAAGTTTAGAGCATAGTACATCTGAAATCGTCCAGTTTGGGTGCTCGATTAATTTTAATAATAATAATAATAAAATGTAGTACCTGATGACTGATTTATTATAGAGCATTCATAAAACATTATTTTCAATAACGTTAGCTTCATAACTTTAGTTCTCTGTATGAAAAATCACAAACGTAATTGAACTGCTTAGAATGGCATCTAAGTGTGATTGTCGAAATATATTCAATTCCAGTTTTCAGGGCACATTTTTCCCCTTTAGGGATTGAATATAAAAGTTTGGTTTCTTGTACACTATTACATATCAAATTATGTTGAAGGTACACATAATATGTAGGACGATATGTTCTTCCTTAATAGTTTATGAATTATTGAAAATCCAAAATTTCGAATTTGGTGCATATTGGCAGCACAATATCTCTGGTAGGACAAAATATAAAAAAAATATATCTTTCCACGTTATACATTTGTCAGGAGAAATTATGCTATGGGGTACGGCACTAAAAACTAGCCCGTTCCCATTAGTATACAGATTGTACATTTCATGTAAGTTATGTCATGTGTATTACTGTACAGCACTACACACATGCATACATGATGTGGACTGAAATATACGGCCTTCGTAGGTTGAGTCACTACGGCGTACCATGCCGACAACAACGCCGTTGTACAACACCCCGATAGTCATGATCCATCTTGTGAGACCCATTTCCGTGTAATGAGTGATTGATTTGACTCGGGAGTAAATTCTCGGTGCTTACGTGCAGTAGTGTTCAATATACCATAGTCAATTGAAGAAAGTATTGCTATAGTGGAATTTTAAGTTCATACACCTTCGATAAAGGAGATATCAAATGTTCGCCAACATGTTTCCCAATAGTCGGATTTCTGGAAAGTTGACAATTTCTTATGTTGAACTGAAAGCTGCCATGCGAAATATTTTAAACTATACACAAATGTGCCTTCAAATTAATGGTAACCACTTTCAACATTTACTGTAAACAGTGTGTATACGTTTCATTATTATTTCAAATGTACTGTACATATGTTATCCTAATCGGAACGGGGTTAGTTTATCGTGCCGGGCCTTTTCCAGATTTGCAAATTGGAGGCGAATAATGCACGTCCGTGCTTTAGTAACTCGTATAAAAATGGTTGTGAAAATAAATATCCTTCCTTACTTTCCTAATTACGATTTTACTATTGAATTTATAATTGAGTTGGATAAGAATTAACAGGTGCAGACAGCTGTACAACTCATCACACACACATATAGAAACGTTGTAACATGTTGCCAGAACTTTGGTTGAATAATTTAATGAAAGAGACCATACGGAGCAGCGATGTTGCCAACTGAACACTGGATTAACATGATACGAGCTCTCTTAGAAGGATACTTCGGATCTATTTTGAGTATTCATATCTTCCTTGGACACCCTGGTGGTAATATAATATTTATCAAAACGCACACCTGCATTATTCACCCCCAACTCCTTTCAAATTCAAATATCAAAGTTCAAATTTCTACTTTAGTTTCTATTGACGTAAGTGCATAACGTGTGTAAAATAGATCTAGGTTTGGTCTCTCAGCAGTTAAGAATCTCCAATATATATAACATAGCGCGCACGAGCATTATTTACTACAATTTGCACCAAATTTATAACTCCCTTCAAATTTAAACATCGAAGTATAATATTTTACCATAGTTTCATCTGATATAAATTCATAGCGTGTGAAGAAATTAGATTTTTATATTTTGTTCCATCGGAGATATTGGAATCCAACGTGCACAGAAACGATCTTTGAATTTTCAAAAATTCGTAACCTTCAATATTCATTGATATGTTAATTGTGCACAAGAAACAACATCGATGTTCATCTATTCCGGGAGAAAACGCTTCGTAAAATAGGAACTGTTTCTATTTCAAAAAATATGTTTGGACACCATTTTGACCAGTTTCATTTAAGGTTTTCATGCAGAGTACTAAAATTGAAGACCTGAATTGGAAAATATACCAAGTCCATTTTACGTATTTGTATTTTCCTGTTCGTGGGTATCAATGTTTCAAGGGCTATCCACTTGCATAAAAATTACATCATAACCCAAACTCCAAAACCTTTTTAATACGAAATAATTGCAGCTGAATAGGATAACATACCAGAACCTTGGACTGAATAATATACCAGATACTCTGGTGGACCTGGGATGTTTTACAATTGAGGTCTTAAATTATCAAGGAAATTTTAATGGAAATAACGTTTTTAATGTCCTATGATAAACGAGTACGCATATACATTATCCGTAAAAATCTGTTAATACAAATTTTGGTATGCTTAGCAATACAAATATGGCTGCCATTAATTACTAGACATGTATAAATATCAAATAATACAAGTTTTGAACTATTTTATATAAGACTGTAAATATTTTTAAAGAACTATTTCTTGAGACGGGTCGAGCGGCCAAGCTGGACGATTTCACATGGATTGGCCCACAGGCATTGTGTACGAAGTGAATGAAAGAGTATATCTACTGTATTATCCCAATTTTAATTTGTGGAGCACACATACTATTTGGCTACACGGCTCCCCTGTGCCCCATGGTTTAAATCCTTGCTTATCGCAGAAACTTGAAGATCCTTCAGCAAATCAATTTCTGGCAAAAAAATCTACGAAAACATAATGATTTCAAAATATGACACTATCTTAGACAGATAGGCGACAAAGATGAATCTAATTTTTTAACAGCGGAGACTAAATGGCCTTTGCCGTTTAATTAAGATTTTAGAAGTTTCATGATTAATCAAATCTGTATACGCGTATGTCGAAGAACTCTACGTACCTAACAAGTTGCTAGACTACAAAGCAAGTGGCATAAATGATTGTAGTGGTGCATTACGGTACATTATATTATTAGCTCAAATTGTAAGGAATTACCTGGTCATTCCAGGAGCAGAAAGGACAAATAATGGCATAGGCTTTTAATAGAACCATTATCAAATGAACAGATAGACCTTGGAATATGTGTGACAAAATTTATGTTCCTATCTTTGGTACCCGACACCTGAGAATGTTGTTCAGGTGTTTTCTCTTTTTTGACACAAAAGCATATATTGAAGTAAAGAGAAAAGTATTCACATTGTAAAACGAGATGAGAATCCAGTTTATGATGAAAATGTTCAACGAATATAACTTATAAAGACCGACGTTCACACATTTCCATCTAAGAATACCTCAGATTTTATTCATGGAAAATTACGTTATTTCTTTAGTAGAATCTATTTTATACACTTTTCTGTCTTTAGATCCTTTGTACTGAGAAAAAAATAAATACAAAGAACACGGAAAGAAGTGTGTACCAAAAAATATAATAGAAAGGCGTTTGCACTTCTAACAAGTAGTAAACAATGACACCTATCAGCAAGTAAAGTTACAACCTAAACGGGAAAACAATCCAAATTTATAATGCTTTCTAGAACATTATAAATATGGAGTTAAATTGGAAATTTAAATTATAAAATGATTTCTATGAGCAATAGTCCTTTATGAACATCTTATTTTTTACCTGTACTTTTGAATTAAATAAATGGACTTAATATTGTTAAAAATTTAGAATTATTGATGTTTCGGCTTCAGGGTGCACAAACGGGATGATCAATTACAATCAGATACTAACAAAAGTGAAGAATATAAGCAATTTATATTACAAGTTATAAAAAATTAACGAAGGTAATTTACAGACAGTAAATGGAAAACATTGACTATTATAATCTAAGTTTTAAACATTACTCACATGTTCTTAAAAAATATAATAACTTTCTTTAACTATGATACGAAATATTATTTAGAATTGTTTCTAGGTTATGAAAAGCGTTCAATAACATTTAAATAGATTTAAGATATTCATTTGTTTCTCAACGTAAAAATAAAGTCATATTTATTTGATTAATATACTTGATTTCACCAAGATAAATAAAACTACTCCACGTGCTCCAAAGGGTCTTAGATAAAAGTGCAAAAGGTGCAAATATTGTATTTAATAAGCATTTACGTTGTACATAAACTATGTGATAGGTAAAG
>JAGDQP010038643.1:2843-13619 GCA_022664845.1 Lepisma saccharinum
TGTTCCTGTCGCTCTAATTCCGTTTCGCGCTTGTTCCTGTCGCTCTAGTTCCGTTTCGCGCTTGTTCCTGTCGCTCTAATTCCGTTTCGCGCTTGTTCCTGTCGCTCTAATTCCGTTTCGCTCTACTTCCTGTCGCTCTAATTCCGTTTCGCGCTTGTTCCTGTCGCTCTAATTCCGTTTCGCGCTTCTTCCTGTCGCTGTAGTTCCGTTTCGCGCTTGTTCCTGTCGCTCTAGTTCCGTTTCGCGCTTATTTCGTTCGCGTTAGTTCCGTTTCGCGCTTGTTCCTGTCGCTCTAATTCCGTTTCGCGCTTATTCCGTTCGCGTTAGTTCTGTTTCGCGCTTGTTCCTTTCGCTGTAATTCCGTTTCGCGCTTGTTCCTGTCGCTCTTGTTCCGTTTCGCGCTTGTTCCTGTCGCTCCAATTCCGTTTCGCGCTTGCTCCTGTCGCTCTAATTCCGTTTCGCGCTTATTCCGTTCGCTCTACTTCCTTTCGCGCTTGTTCCGTTCGCGTTACTTCCGTTTCGCGCTTGTTCCTTTCGCGCTACTTCCTTTCGCGCTTATTCCGTTTCGCGCTTATTCCGGCGACCCTTTGGTTTGGCACAACTCCTACTATCAGCAAGGATGATTTTTATAACATTAATTCCTCAAGCAATTCCGCTTTTGGAATATAGATGGGAACAATATTGAACAGTGTCAGATTGGCTTAAAAAATTGATTCGGGAAATTTACTCCGCCGTACCAGGGAGTAAGCCAGGACTGTAGTCGAAGGTGGTGTAACTCATACTCTATAAACTATACACTCATCTTACTATAACACACACGTATGTGTGTGTGCTCATGTATCTGTGAGTAGGAAAAAGAATGCATGTCTGTTATAATACTTTTCAGAGTGAGATTTGTGCATAACTAATAAGTGGCTAACCGATTTACGTCACATTTAAATTTTTAAGACAACTCAACAAAATATTTAATCTGCACGCTTCAGATCATTTTCATCGATTATTGTGAATTGACAACATAATTAATCTCTTTTTAGAGCGTTGGCTTAACAACTTGAAGCCGGTTTTCGATTAATCGTGCCTGGTAAATTGGGATTTACTTGCGTCTTATTATGGATCTAAATACGAGGGAGGAGGCGGATCTACTTCTAGCTATCAGAAATTGAAGTCAGCACAAGCCATGAGTACCTCGCAGGTGTAATTGATTAAAAAGACCAACTGAACATCACGTTCCGTACAATGTCATATTTAAAATATTCCAATCTTCCTTCTCTCTTCCTTAGCTAGATCTTCATCCATTCTTTTCTTCCACAAACCCAGGCGTAGACCAACAAAAAAGACACAAGTAAATCCCAATTCACCAGGCAAGATTAATCGAAAACCGGTGTTAATTTGACCCAGCTTATAATTAATAATTTATTTCTTCTGCATAGGCTTACAATACTGAGGCTTTGCCTCGAGTAAGTATAGCATGCGTCACTCATGACAGAGTAAATACAATTTCTACATATCATTTAAGAAATCCGCTAGACAATGGCGCAATCACATTTGCTCTTAACGAATGTACAAGGTTCAGATTTAAATCTATTAAGGTTTGGTATACATTAAATATTTATAGGCAGCTTATTATAGAGTTCAACACAATTTACATATGTAGATTTGTGGAAGCCAGCATAATTTTGAGTGAAAATGAACAGGTTATTGGTTTGAAGGGTGTAATGTTTGTGAACATTCTTGGTTTGAATAAATAATTCTTTATTCTGTGCCCTATATATATGCTTGGTAATGTGAGGATGTTTTGAGATTTGAAAAGTTGTTTACAGGTTGAATTTGTTTTTAATCCATATATAATTAGTAGCGCTCTCTTCTGTAGCCTAAATGTACTTAAGCACTTACTAGAGTATCCCCACAGTATGACTCCAAAATTAATCAAGGATTAGAATTTTGAATAGTATATTGTTAGTAATGTTTTAGGTTGTCACAGTACTTTTTAACCTATAAAGGGCATAACAAAGAGAGGACAATTTACTGTTCAGACTTGATCGTCCCAGGTTAGAGTATCATTTATTGTCGCACCTAATAGTTTAGTGGTTTGTGAGCAGTTTAGTGAAGTTGAATCAATAGTGACCTGGGTAAACAATTTAGGCTGGCCTGGAAAATGGAAGTTTACAATCGATGTCTTGTCCGAGTTCAGAGGCAGTTTGCTTAATGTTAACATTTTTTTAATTTCATTTGCTGCAGTTCAAAGTTTTATTTACGCCTCTTCTGTTGACTGCCCTGTTATGATTACATTCATATCATCTGCGTGCAAGACACTCTTGATAGGGAGAACGTAATTAGGCAGATTGTTAATATAAATAGAAAACAGAAAAGTCCGTGAATTGAGCCTTGAGGAACGCCTTTTGTTATTAATATATTTGTTGATGAGTATGTGTGGAGTTCGTTATCTACAGTTTTCTTCACTTGAACACTTTGATACCTATTCCTTGGATAGGTACGAAGCCAGTGATGTGCATTTCCTCTAATGCCATAAGACTGTAGCTTATCTAGAAGGATAGTGTGGTCAACATTATCAAATACCTGAGATAAATCAATAAACATACATAATACAATATTTTTAGTATTGAGAGCATTGGCGACACTAGCTAAGTAAGAGGATAGGGCAGTTTCTATTGATCTATCTTTTATAAACCCGTGTTGGGAACTAAATATAATATTTTTGGAAATAAGGTATTTACTTAATCTTCGAAGCATAGCATGTTCAAATATCTTAGAGAAAATAGGAAGTATAGGTATAGGACAATATAGTTTTTCATATCGCAAATGTCACCTTTTTTATGAATAGGAATAACTCGGGCCAGTTTTACGGGGGACCGAAAGATGTCCGTTAGAAATGACTCATTAATGAGGGAGCGAAGATGATATCTAAGCAAATGAGAACACTGTTTTACGATAGTAGTTGGGATGTCATCAACACCTGCTGCACTGGAGTTAGCGAGGCTGTTGATGACACACTCTACTTCTGCTGGTGTAGTAGGCTCAAGGAAAAGAGTAGAGTTATACTGCGCTGTGTTTGAACGTCATTGATAGGGGGACTTTTTACAAAAAATATTGAATTTCTCAGCTATGATTTTAGGGTGTTCTATACGAGTTCTTTCTATATTTAGGTGCTCGATTTCAAAAGTGGTGTTTTTCTTTAAATTAGAATTGATAATTTTTAACAACGTACTCGTTCTATTTATTGAATGTAATATTAAGTTTGAATTGTGCTTTAATTTGGCTGCTTTTATCACTTTCCTATATGTATTTCTAGAAGCTTTTACATGTTTACGAAATTTTAGCGACGTGTTCGTTTTAAGTATTCTGCTGTAATCTAATAGCGTTTGCTTAGTAATTTGAATGCATTTAGTGATCCATTTAGAATTATTAGTACATCTGATTTTCTTTGTAATAACAGGGGAAACAACTTGGAAATACGTAAATACTGATATGAAAATATCGAAATTTACCTCCAGATTATTATTCGGGTCCAATTCATCCCATGTCTCCTTGCTTAATAAGTGACAAAAGTAACGTTTCCTTCGGAAAAGTTTCTTATCTTTTTTGTGTAGGTTCTGATTTCTAAAGGCCATTTGTTTGTCTGAGGGGTTAGTTTAAGTAATTGAGCATCATGGTCTAAGAATCTTGGGTTGAAAACTTGCACAGATAAGTATTCAAGTGATTTAGGGACGATAATCTGATCCAGACAGAATTTATTACGCGTTGGGGTATTTATTATAGGAGTTTGTCCAAAGTTGTTAAGTAATATTTCTACATTGTGTTTATCCTCTGAAGGGGTCAACCAGTCAATATTTATGTCACCGCAAAGGAGAGTTGTCTTTTGAGATCTACCGAGGGAGTCTAATAAGGTTTCAAGTTTATTTAAAAAGATTATCATATTGCCCGATGGAGACCTACAAAAGCAAACAATGTAAATATTCAATTTGGTTAAATGTACGGCCGCTATAGTTCAATGTGATATTTAACGGTAAATTTTTGGGTGTACATTTCTTTGGCGATTAAACTGGATTGTGTAAAGATGCATACACCACCGTGTTGGTTTGAATCTCGGGCGTTATAAGTTATACAGTTGTGGCCCTTCTTTAGTAAACCAACGTTCTGAGATACATATAACGTGTATTCCTCTTAGTTCGTTATGCAGCAAAACATCTAATAGATCTAATTTATTACTGACGCCTTGCACATTACGATGAAGAATAATTAGTTGTGTTTTTTTTACAAGGGGTGGTGTGGTCTCTTTACGTATTTTGTGGGTGATCTTGCTGGATGAATTATTAATTGTTTCCTTTTAATTACTGCTAATTACACTTTCAGAGGGCATGTGTTTATGTATGTTGGCCAGAGTGTCATTGCATTGGATACTAAAGTTTATATGGGCCTTATCTGTTAGGTGTGGGGAAGATGAGCTGCCGAAACTAGTAAAAAAATTCGCTTTTCGTCTTTGTTTGTGTCACAATTTATAATATCAAGTATATTGGCACAAATGAATCTTTTACCGAGTCGGTTAAAATGAAGGCCATGCTTGGTGTGGTAGGACCTTTGCACATTAGCAACAGCAAGGAGTTTCACACTATCAAAATTTCTAAACACCTTGGAGAGTTGTGTGTTTACTCTTACCACTTCCTTGTTAACACGATAAGTTGGGAAGATTATGACGATGAGGTACACTGACAAAAATTGCATTAGTATGTGTTAGCATAGGGAGGATGTTTCTTAAAGATTGCACTACTTCACTTGATTCATTTCAAGCAACATCATTGGTACCAGCAGAGATGACCATATAGTCACTTTTTGTGAATCCACTGGAGGCAGAAGCGCAGGATGACACTACTTCTTTCAGTTTTACATTAGGCTTAACCATCCTCAGTGTTCGATTTACCGCGGGGGATGCCGGGGATTTTCCCTGGTGCGTGAGAATTTCATCCCCGGTTACTGATTTCGAATATCATCCCAACCAGGGATAAAATCTTTGTATTTCTACCCAAACAGGTAGTATGTTGCAACTTACCGCAATCACAAGTGTTAGTATCCCCCTTTCGTAAATTATTGCAAATAGAACACTGACCACACTAGTCGCGGCTACGTTTGACGTGTACCGTAATTTTGCGCTAAGACCACGACCGTGGCTATCTGATACAATGAGTACTTTATTTTTTAAGTTATCATTTGATACTATGGAGTTTGCTGAATTTAAAGGCTTAATTGTATTGGGTCAGTCAATCCGTCTACCGTATTCACATTCATGGCGTCTTATTGGTTGGCATATGCCTGGGTGTGTGGAAGCAAAGAATAGATGAAGATCTAGCTAAGGTAGAGAGAAGGAAGATTGGAATATTTTTAAATATGGGCCAATCCTAAATGCTTCATTTAATTCCTTCCTTTTGCTGAGAAACCAAAGGAGTCAAGGAAAGGATCCTTGGAAGGAGTGTAGGAAAGGAAGCATTTTGAACGCTGTACACTTGGCGAATATAGCGACATTTTTGAAAAGCATTAGGAGCGTAAACAACTGTGCAGCGGGTGGCGGGATAGGAGTGGTGGTTGTGATATCGTAGGCAAACAACACCAATTGAAAAAGCACGAATAATTTGAAACACAAACAACTGCGCAGTTGAACTCGTTTTGCAAGATGCTTTGATCGGGTGAGCTTTCCCCTCTCCTTCGCTAGAGGGGTATTGTACGGCGCGTATTTTTAAGACAATGGTTTACACGGTCATATTCAAAGACGCCCATTACGTGGGCAAGGGGTCGCTTTCCCCTTCTCCCCTAGCCGAAGAAAATGATACTAATATGGCACAAAATGGGGGGATCATGTCAGTCAAAAAAAAGAAGGCAGTATGTGTATGGGTGCCCCCCCCCCCCCCCCGAATATCGTAACATGGGTGCTCTTGGTCATATTTCTTATTCACTACCTGTACCTACCAGTGAGCAGGTCTTTCATTACAATTGCAATTCTTCACGTTCTTCTCTTTCAAAGACTTTCCAAGGAGCAGCGACACATAAATGTTTCAGTGCTTTTTGTAAGTTGTATTATTACATAAATCAGCGCAAAGGTTTCAAAGCGTTCAAAATGCAGTGCAAAAGAAATGATACTAAACAAATCATCAACAACGTGATGCGTGCAACAAATTGCTGGAATTTTTACAGAGTAACTGCATATTATTTTAAATCAATTTTGTGACATTTTCTATTCCTTAGTAGAACAATTTATATAGTGTGTTCAGTAAACAATATGAGCAAGAAGAATCATCCTGAATATCCGCAAATCCCTTTTGATGGCGGAATACAGCTGCACCTGTCATTATTATGGTGCATAAGATGGATACTGCTCACCGTTGTCCCGTGGCTAGGCTCGTGAAATTCTGTAAAACTCGAAACGGACTAGTTCAGTTGTTACAGCGCATGGATCCCGCCAGTAATTTGTTTGCGGGGGTGTAAAGTCAGGAAGGGGACATGCACGTTTTCTATAGATTTTTGACCGTATAAATTTTTAAGTTTGGAGTTTTCTAGAAAATTTGGGGGTGACACACCCACAGGGGGTCTAGCAGAATCACTGGTAGAGCGTTAGATTCTCATTCTGGGGGTCCTATGTTTGATACCAGCGACCAACCATCCTGACAGGTTTTTCAAGGGATTTTCTTCAGTCACATCAGGCAAATGCCAGATGATACCTGCAACTAAGGCTGTGGTCAACTCCTTCCCTTCCTGACCATCCTGGCTGAGGGTTTCCACAGTTTTTCCTCAGTCACGCCAAGGAAATGCCTGGATGGTACCTTCAACTTGGAACTGGCAGACACCTACTCGTATCCTTTCTCCTCCCCTGACCCAAGCTGAGCCTTAGATGCTTGAAAGTAATAATTAAAGTTCAAGTTCGAACCTCACGGGCGACTATCCTGACAGATTTTCCAGGGTTTCCCTCTTTACTAAGCGAATACCGGTTTGGTACGTAATTAAGATCCTGACCGCTACCTTGCCCATTCTTTCTTTAACCATATGCCGCTCCGATTGAAAGTTGCTTAAAGTTATACTTCAATTGAATTCAAGAAGAGGCAATTAAACGTGATATTAAAAAAAAAGCTGCAATACATCAGATTATTTATTGTAGTATTTTCCTATCTTGTACACAAGAGCAGAAGAGAATGGACCGCACCACATACAGCGTCTAAGAATAGTGCTTTAACAAAACTTCTTTCGATTTTGAAACTATCATCCCCAAATCGCAAGATGACGCTTGCATAAAATAAATGCTTTCTTCCCCTGTAATTTTTCTTGTTTAAAAAAAATGTTGCTGCAAATAACAACAGAATCATATTTTGAACAGAATCTTCAAAATACCACGAAAGAGTAAACAAACAATGAAAGGAACGACTGACTAACTTCAATGATACAATGGAAGGAACAACGGAATGCAGATGCTCATCCCGTGGGACTACCCTTCCCACACCATCGGTTTCAACGGAAGGTCACTTGACTCATTTCCTCCCTGCACAATGCTTTTTTCATCCGTCAATTCATAGGTGGCGCTAGTTTCTACACGAAACAATTGAATTGAACGTTAAAGGGTACGAAGGATGGACTGTATGTATCCTTGGCCGAAGGGGGCAAAAAAGGGCACAAGGAAAGGAAAACACGTTATATGAACAATCCCTAAGATGGCCGACCTTTCAGTAGGAAAGGAAATAGGAGATGAAGGGTGTATTTAGAATGCACTCATGAACAACCGCTCAAACTTCTAAGCAGCACTTCGTCAAATAATTCTATGCTAATGCTGCTGCCTACTTTGAGATCGTATTGAAATCAAACAAAGAACTTTAAATTAATTTTTACAATCTAGATAATGTTGTTTTCTTTATTTCTCTTTCTATTCAACCATATTCACGCCCATTAAAATTATTATTGTTTAAAAACTTGATACTTTGAAATCTGAATTTTTTTTTTGAATGAAAACAGTTTTTACTTGCTTCTAACCCATAAGTAGGCATACTGAAGCAAAGTTGTAACATTATACTATTCTCAATACAAATTATATTTTAAGTCTTGTTCTACCATTCGAAAAAATCGATCCTTGTTCTATCATTTATTTTCTCTTGATTCGTGTACATCTCGTCCTCACTTTTCTATACGTCTATCCATATAAAATAGCCATTTTCGTAAAACGGAGCGCAATTGACGCGATACGCCTCTACACCTAGCTTCCGTGCAAGTGTCACTGTCGAAAATTAAGCGAGTTTGGGACATTGACCTCTCCGTGCTACTATCACTAAATTCACCTCCGTGCAAGTGTCACTCCGGGTAAATGTCACAAACTCAGCAAGAGTACCAACGCTTTTAGTTTCTGATTCATAAATTTATTATTTTTTACTTTCTAGTCCATTTTTCTTTGCTTAAAAAGGTGTGTTTTTTTTAAAATGCTTTTTTAATTCTCCTTTCTATATCAAGAGCTTCGCACATCCTAAAGTGTTCTGCAACCAGTCAAAACTCAAGGTCATTGCAGGCTACTATTAGGATAAAGAAGTTCATATTAAACAATTATTTTTTAATTAATTACAATTAACTGGATTATTCTGTCGTATATCGAATGATAGAATATTATATTACCATTGGAAGTATGCAAGTTTACAAAATTTTAAAGAAATCGGATGATGGGAAGTGAGTTAAAAATCAATGACAAGATTTGTACCAGAGATGAAGCATGATTACAGAGTAAGTTAATATAAAACGTGTAATAAGTAATATTTGTAGTACATAGACAATGTTACTATTTTTAGGATGCCTCTTGATAGTCACTATCTGGGTGAAACTCTACCATGTCACCGTTTTCACCGAGCTGCCATAAATCAACTGGTAGAGTATTGGCTTTGTATTTGGGAGTACCAGCAGTCGCCCATCTTGACTGAGGTTTTCCAGCGTTTTTTCTCACACACGCAAGGCAAGTGAGTGGTACCTTCGACTTAGGATTTACACGACTTCTTCCCGCACCCTAACCTTATTCCGGCCCGAGCCATAGATATCTAAAGGCCATAAACGAATTCAAATTCAAAATTGTCACAATTCTCATGATCATTATCGACAAAATTTGAAATAGAAATATTCTTATCTTTTACAACAGTACTTTACTGATTTTGCTGTGCCACTTCTAGACACATACACCGTATTGTTTCTCTGATGCTACATTTCTTCCCCAGGCACTTTCATTCAGATGCTTCTTTAAACCTTTCGCTTTGTTTTCAACAACATCCTTATTGTCTTCAGTAGGGTTTCTGCCGGGATTTTCAGTTTGCGGAGGTGTAAAGTCAAAATTGGGAGGGTGTGAGTAGAGTTTTGCACGGTTTCTATCGATTTTTAACCGCAAACATTTTAAAATTGGGGGGTGTTGTCGAAAATTTGTGGGTGACACCTCCCACAGGGGGGGCTGGTGGAATCACTGCTCTTCAGAAACTGAAAAATTTGAAGAAGAAAAATACTCATAGTTCTTGAAAAATACTGTAACAACAAACACAGATCGAGTGAAAAAAGCAGTCGAATAACTTTAAACGACAGGAACTGAAGTCAGTGTCCAAGTGATATCTGATCTGATGACAAAGAGGTAAACCGCCACGGAAAAGTGTTCTATGTAAAATAGGCACTTGTAAAGTTCTTCATACTTCGGCTTCTTCCGTTCCCAATTCTCAAAACATTGACATAAAATTTAGTTATCATATGGATAAAAGGTGGAAGAACACAATAAAGCATTTTACTTAAAAAATTCACTTCCTCTGGAATACCGTCTTGCACCCAGCCCCTTAATTGGTAGAGCACCAGCCTGCAACTGGGAGTCTTCGTTTGATTCTCGATCATTGCAGCGAGATGTTCTGAAAAGTTTTAACTTGCTTGGATACGATTTTTTTTTTTCGCGTTAAGGAAATTAATATTATATATTTGCAACGTTTAGCAAACCCAGCGACTATTCGCGCAGAAGATCATGTGTGAATTTGAAATAGAAATCTTTTATATGTATATTATTTTCTGTCTTCATTGTGTTGCATTATATGTGTAATGTGATGCAATGCTTATTACGCAGTAAGTTATGAAGTGTTAACATGGATTTACCGTCTTTCTGTTCTCTGTTTACAAATCTCGCTTCCATATATCGATACTATCTTTTCACAATATCGTCCTAAGTTATGGACTTGAGCAATTCTGTATTTTACAGTTTTATATTACACAACAATTGCTTTCATTTTATAAAATATTAATTGCAATTCTTCTACTGTTATATTCTCTGTCGTATGCTTTAACCAACAATGAAAAAGTTGTTGCCAAGAAATATTTCTTAAATTTTCATTTTTCGGAGCAAATTTTGTTCCGAATAGACGTCTTGATTTGTCAGCGAGATCCTCACCGACGTCCTTGATGCTCTACCCCTCGTGGTAGAACACTGTATGACGTCAGGAGGTGATCGTCTGACACTTCAATATGTCCTCCCCAATTTGGTGCAGCCGGCTGCACCAAACAGGTTGAAGATATTGCATTGGGAGCAACGGCGGGAAGGGGATCACCGCCCCAGAAAATAAAACCCGCTGCAAAGTTATCAAAAGGAGATTTCTTCTCTCAATGCAATGTAGACCAGGGTGGTGAGGGCCTGTTTAATTACAGTACAAGACATCTGTTAGGCCCGGCAAAATCCCAGTAGATGCCTTCCAATATAACTAAATTATTTATTTACTTATTTATTTTCCTCTC
>JAGDQP010038644.1:0-18077 GCA_022664845.1 Lepisma saccharinum
TTTTAATACGTACCATGGTTTTAGATGCTTCTTAATGTTCAGATTAACTGTGAACTATAATTTGATCAATTAGTAAGTACTCTATATATACGGAGCTCTCAGGAAATTACATCAGCCAACAAACTTTCTAAGTTTCACTTAGAAAATAAATTGCTGTCCCTCTGACCATAGTGAGCTTTCCAACACATTATAACAAACTATATCCCAAAACGTCTCCAGTAAATGAGTATTTTGAGGTAGCATTCCATAAAATATTTTAATTAGATATTAAGAGGAATTTTTTCGATACTTTGATCTGCAGCAATGACCTAATTAGTAAAAACCCAACTGATATGTAAAGAGATGAAACTAATAAATTCCAAAGGAATAGCAGAGTAATTATTTTCTTATAAATTTGTCAAGTTTCCATATTTGTTTCCGGTCAAATTCTAAATAAAAAGGGAGAAAAAGCCATAACGTCACACAGTTTTAACGAATCATCATTAAAGAAATCTACAACGATGAACTGCATTGTGGTAAGTAAACATGCAATTGGTAAAGAAAGTTCCAAGCATAGATTATTGTTCTTGAAAAGCGAAATAGAGAGCTTGACGGCAGAACCAGAATAAAAGTCAGGATGGATGTAGCTCATTCATGAAGAAAGCAAGTGTTTGTTCCTTGTTTAAAAAATATAAAAATATTATTGATACCACATTTTAATGGCAAATTTGTTAAAAAACTGCAACATTAATCAAAGACTGTGCATCTTCGCAAACATTATCGCTCGAATGTTACTTGTGATTCCGCAGATAAAAACTGGACTCGTTGATTCGTTTTGGTCATCTACTTTATCTTGTCCTTGGGTATGATCATCCCTTCCCTGATCTGTCTATTAAGCACATTCCCCGTTTTCCTCTTTTGTACTCCATTCAACAACACATATATAATGTCCTCCTTCGTTTATTTTCCTCTTTTCTATTACAACTTTTATTACTTATCTCTTTCAATGTTTAGTTATTATTATGTAAATAATAAACCCAGAACATTTCTACATTAACCTAGAAGTAAACATTCCGAAGGTTTCCACAATTCTAGGCCCTTTGATATCAAAGCTATAGCAAAAGGAACCTTCTATTACCGTTCATGGTGTTCGTCCGTACGCTCGTGTCCTGAAATTAGATCTCAGGAACTACAAAGCATAGAGGTAAGCTTGAGAAGTAGTTATAAATGTCCTGGTTAGACTAGCTCAAGAATCCTGGAACCGTTATGATTGGTACACTGGTATAGTGTTAGCAGCCCATTTTGCAAAATATCAAGTGTTCAAATTGCTTCCATTCATTTAGACCTAGCTGCGCCAAACTTGGCAAAAACAATATTCGGTACAATAGAAAACCACTGGAAGGGTATGCTTTGCCAAAGAACCCACTTACCCGTGTTGCTAGCCTGTTTTCTATAAAATTATATCTTTTTCTCCTGAAATAGTTTCCATTGTTTTAGTCAGTACCAAACTTGGGATAAATATTGTTTCACTCAATAGAAACATACTACGGATGTTCCTGCTCCCCAGGAACAGTTATCAGTGTTGCCAGCGCATGTCAAAATTGTGTCTCACAAAAGGTGTAGAGATATGGAGGAAGTGTCGGTCGAGATGTCTTAGCTAGACCAGTTCAGAGCCGCGGAAAACTTCTTGATTGGTGTAGAAAGCTTGTTCTAGCCAACACATTTGAGAGAAAAAACTAATTATTCAAGTTAAAGTTAATTACATAAGTTTAATTTATGGCCTTAAGGCATCTGAGGCTCAGTCTGACCTAATAATTGATTTTAAGCGTTCTCCTATGGAAAGTAGTCTTGAAGTTTTCTTGTGTAAAAAGGAGTTAAATTTCTTGTGTAAATTGGCGGAAGTAAAATATACTAGAAATAACATATCACTGTTATAGTTAATTATTGTTCCACTGAATGCCTTAATGAACGTAAATGGGAGTTTCCCAAGAACTCAACGTCTTATCATTGGCAGAACATGGCTACAGGTTCTGAGTTTTAAGAAACATACATCTGTCTTAAGTCTAAAGTGAAACTTGATCTTATAAGTTCATTTCATTCGAAACGAAGTGCAAATCCTTTCTTCTAGTATGTCCAAGTAGGAGTTACGGCTCAGTCATGAAAAAATATATTGAAAACCAACTAAATCCAATTGTAAATTACTCCCTGATAATTAACTTAAATTGTATTACCAAAGATTTTGTAAAATTTAGTTGCCCCACCAGACAAAACCACTGGCTCAAATGTACTCTTAAAATTAGCAACACATATTAGATATTTAAGTTTTTCTTAATCTTTTCCGCTTAATCTGTATTTGAATCAGAAAGTATACACGAGGGAATAATTTTGTTTATCAATAACAATTTTCTCTTCGTTCGTTGTTTAGGCTCTTTGCGTCCTCGCTGCCATCGCTTCCTCTGCATATGCTGTAGGCGTCGTTGGCGGAATTGGCGGAGTTGATTACTATGTAAGTGGCCTTTTTAGTTTTTTAAATAGTTAAACATAATTTCAGTTCATATTAGAAATTAGATTTAAGCAAGTAGTAATATCAACGTATGTAATCTTTTTTCTAATAAACATCTTCTAACATGTTGACAGGAACATATTTAGTGCCAGGCACAGACTTTTCAATTTAACATGTTAGTTTTAGTTATTTAACAAGGATTAGTTGCTCTGCTTGTAAGGATCTTGCACATTTTCAGATACAACCAGGTAATGTTATAAACGAGAATTTTTTTTAAATTCCCGAGACCGATTAGAATCGATACTGTATTCATGGTTGTTCATTAAAATGGTATTTGTTTATCGCAAACCGCAAAATATTAAAAAATAAATAGAAGAATGAAAATTATAAAACAACATTTCTTTAACAGATGCTTTTGTTAAATATCTCGAAATACTAGATAACAAATTTATGGACTGTATATATCATAAGTTATTTCAACAAGTATTATCCATAAGGTAAACAAACAAACAGAGAAACACCTTTCCAAGCAACAGAGCTAAAATTTTGATAATGATAATTCTGACAAAAGTGAGTTAACATGCCTATATTGTTTAAAACGGAATTACTTCCTCCCAACAGGCCTACCCCAGATACCAATTTGGCTATGGAGTGAGCGATGCTGTTACTGGAGACAACAAGAATCAAGTGGAAGTCCGTGATGGTCCAGTAGTCAAAGGACAATACAGTCTGGTAGAACCTGATGGCAGTGTAAGAATTGTCTCTTACGGAGCTGATGATGTGAATGGCTTCAATGCTATTGTCAAGAGAGTTGGTGGCAACCTCCATGCTGGAGTAGGAGGATACGGATACTTGGGTTAATAAATCAAGTAAAAAGTGCACCTGCACGCAATGTAAAAATATCTAATAAAATGTCATGATGAGAAATAAAATGAAATGCATTATATTGCTTCTCTTCTAAGTTAATCTCCACACACCCTCGTTTATATATAACTAACTATATACATATTTAATTAAGTTAGTTAGAAATATAAATATTTCAAGTACATAAAATGATACAGAATTTTGATTATATACATAGTAAAATTGAAATATACTTTTACTTCAAAATTATTTATTGAATTTATCATTAATTACGTTCTTTAATTATTTTGGGTCGTTTATGCAAACGAATTTCAAAATTCACAAATGAATGTTATATCATAAATAGAGTTCAGATGTCTTCGTCTCGAACAACTCAACTGTCTCTCTTCTTTCTGGTTTAGTTCGTGTTTGAAGAACATAATTATGGATAGTTTTCAAGAATTTTCTGGTCGTTTGGAGACCTAGGTTAAAGAAATATTTGCACTATGTTAGAAAGAAGTCAACCTGATGGATTTGGAAACTGTAAACTATTTGTATACTTAACCCTTTCTTCAATTTGCTATTGAGTAGAGAAAAGATGTGATCATCATTATCACTTTCATTGAACATACTTCCTAAAATGAAGAACATAGAAACAGGATGAATCAGTCATCAACGACATCGATTTCCAAACCCTATGCGAATATGCAGTAAGGCAGTCTGAAGTCTCTACTAATAATGACTCTTCTACTACTACTAATAACAAAGACTCTGCTAATAATAAAGTATCTCTTTTAACAACACTGTATTTCAATGGTTTTGCTCCTTTTTATATTTTCAAAAGTATGATCATTCAAATTCACTACATTGCTGTTCGGCTAAGTAGTTTTAGATTTTAAATTTGCATTATAATATCCTAGATTAGAAGATTATTCCTTGCTAGACCCATTACTAAATATTGAATCTGTCGAACCCCTGAAACGAGTTCCAATCAAATCAAGACTAGAAAAATAATCTTTCTGTCTAATTACAAAGTATTATAATCGATTTTTATTTAGACATAAATTCATTCGAGGACGATAGCATTACAAGATTACAGCGAAAGAAAGGGATATCCATTAAAAAATAGTCTGCACTCCTAACAAGTAGCAAATATTGGAAATCTTAATACAGAATCGTAAATTAAATAGAAGTGTCAGTGGTTTAATATTATTAAATACATGAGCTAAATAGCATTGTTAGATTTTAAAATATGATTGTCCGAAATATCCAATATTTTAAGTAGAGAAATTTTGTAGTTACAACCCTAGACCATTCGCATAATTATCGTGCTAGTACCCCCCTCAAATTAATTTCTTTGTCCTACAGAATACTTGTCCTACTGGACATGTCCTGTTTTGAAAATATACTTCTCAAATGCATTGAGCTTTTCAATTGTAGAATCACGTAAAAAGACCTAAGTAAAATTTGGCCATTATTCTCCGAAGATTTGTCCAGAGATGCGTAAGGAGCAGGTATTTTATTCGCATAAAAAGATGACAAATGATTGCTCGAAAAGAAATGGGATCTATGGTAGTTCTCTTCGATTAGACATAGGCATCCTCTGTTTTAGAAAAGTTTCTATCTACTTAGGTAAAATGTTCATGATCTGAACATAAAAACGATGGAATAAAATGTAGAAAATGTAAAAAGATACAAAAGTGAGCGTTTGTTTGTAAGTAGTAAGAGATTAAAATAATGCACTTTTGAATGAAAGAGAGTAAAAAATAACCTCGGGGGAATTTGAACTCGGCACCTTCCGCACAGCTCTCTAATACCTTATCCGCTCAGCCTGTCGGCCAACTGCGAGATTACGCATTCGAAATAATTTCTTTCGTCTTCTCAGGTCCTTAAAAACAACGTTCAAATATTTTTTCTTCATATCTTATTCCTGATGTCTTGCAGAAAAAATTCTGCAACCACTCAAACCACATTTCATTGCAGGCTAGTATTCATTTTAGGATAAAGATGTTCATATTTAAAAATAAAATGAAATAAAATATGCTTTTAAGAAAAATAGGCATATAGAAATATATGAAAATAAGAATAGAATATTGTAATGTCACGCGACTTATGTCCCTGTGCAAAGTTTCATCATTGTATGACATCGGGAAATGTGTTAAATTAACGATGGAAGATTTGAGGACATCACAAAACATTGTGAACTACAGAAAAGAACGTCAAAATGACGGAGAAAAACTAGACTAGTAGCCATTATGCAACAAATTACATACATAAACATTGGAATTCCATTTAGAAAGATCACATTTCCTATCCAGCGCGAGAGCGTCTCGATGAAAACCATTATTTTCGATTGAATATTCTGCTGTAAAAGAATGGACTCTATTTCTTCTCTAAGAAAAAGAAATATTACACTCTTCCGAATTTTCTAAGCGTGTAAAGTGTGAACTTAACTGAAAGACCAGGATTACGATATTACATTTTATCTTTACGAGCAAAACTATTAATTTCTTATTCAATAACTTCTCAACGCAATGTAAACATTTGTTAACATTATAATTTCAGCAGTAACTATAAACCCCTTTACCAATGTATTCTGTAGAAACAAATTACAGTTTACAATAATATAACACGGGTTTTGAACAAGGTGGAAATGTTACAAAAATAAAAATACAGCATGAAAACACTTTGATCTTCTTATTTCAGATGAAAATAGTTTTAAGAAAAAAAATCACATAAAGTTTTATGGTGAATTTCATCAAGTTTTGTTAGACTTTAACGAGCCGTTAAATAACCTTAAGCCATTTAAAATACATTACCTTGTTTACCTTACCATTCGTTAAATACTTAACGAGGGTTCGTGAAACCTTTCATTAGTATAGTAACAGTATGGCCGTAAACGACTATATTACCGTTGTTTAATGACGTGTTGAACAATATGGTGTCAGGCACATCAACACAAATATTTCACTCGATATGTTGCTTTCTTTTTTTAATTTACGTCCATGCTCTTTGCGGAACTTTGACAACAGGCCCGGGTAAAGAGAGAAGTTGTAGGCAGGAAATCGATCCAAGAAAACTGTCAGGATAGCCCTACATACCTCCCCATTGCCGCTCGGAAGTCCTCGACGTTACCACCTGGAAGGATGGGACGGAATGTTTCAAATATTGTGATTATTATGTGTTTAAAAGTCATGTTTGATATTGATTGCTAGAATGTTTACATCCAACGAAATATTCATGTACGCAGCACTGTTACATAACAATACCAATATTGACGAGCAGGGATCGAAATACATATGGAGATAAGATTCTTAAATCTTTCATCAAGTATTACACCGTGAGTCAGATAATAGAAATGAGTGTAATTATAGAATAACAAGTAACAATTATATCATACGATGCAGATGGTGGGGCATTTCTACTAAACAATATGTTTCATGGTGCACCTCTTCCGGCGATAACTAGGTCATATCTCCTTTTTTGCCGGGAAAGCTCAGTACTTTCCCACCATTTTGCCAAACATGGTCAAATATAGAGTAACGACTGATAATGACATTTATATAAAGATTCCGTATTATTAAATATTAGATCATGATGGTAAAACGTGTCATACCTACCTATATTTGCTAGAAGCACCAACCCATCACTAAATAATCTTCTCCACTACAGTCGCCACGGCGTAAGAAACGGTGTGCAACACGGAGAAGCAGCACTAGACGTCCCTACCATTGGCTGCTAGTAGCGTAACGCAATAGAAAGCATCCCCGCTGTTGCTTCCACTGAACTCCTGCTCCATCTCTTCTAGGCTGAGCCATGCAATTTCTTATTCCGTGGCAACTATAGTGCCACCCGCACAATTGACACTCACATTGCAATGGTCACGCATTCTATCGGGTAACTTTCGAACTACAGTAACAGTCTCTCTCGGTGGGGCATCTTCCCTTGAATTACCTTGTAGCCATTTTTATCAATGTACTTTCCTCACAAGTTAGTGTAAAAGTTCTAAAATCACCAGATTTTTGAAGATTTTTCTCTATCATGATTTGGAATCACACAATTCAAGCAAAAATTTTGAAATTCCTCATGAAGTGCATTTTTCTTTTCACAATTTAAAAAAAAAAACTTCGAATTACCTGTCCTTTCTTTTAACATTCCTTTAACATCTGACTTCGCCACGAAATTGCCAACTTATACACAAATATATCGAAAGTTGTCAAAAGTAAAATTATTTTTGGCGCTAATATTCAAGTCACAACTTTCATTCCCCTCACGCCAAGAAGTACAATTTCCTGAAAACCATTTCTACTGAATCCGTATGGCGTACTTAATGAAGGTAAATAGGTGAGAAGAATCTACTTTCACTGAGATTCTAATTAAAGATGTTCATTGAATGGGATTGTCCAAATTACAAGTATATGATTATGGCAACGCTTAGATGCACCAGGAAAATGTCGGGATTGTGCCTTCAAATTAGACCCTTGACGAATTTATTTCCCCATTCTTTCCCCTACCCTATCACGGCTTGAGCGTTCGATGTCTAAAGGAATTAAATACCTAGGTAGATTCTAATTCAAACCCTTAAGCGGCCAAATGGGATAAATCTATTAGCGCAAAGTTTTATTATTTTTCCAGTTATTTATAGTTGTTACTGATGTAGCATTGGAATGCTAATATTTTCTTCATTTTATATTTTCATGGGAAGTTCGCTATCGCTAAATTCTTTTTTTAATGGCTACCCGACTGACAGTCCTCTAGAATCTACGTTCATGTGGTACACAGAATAATAATAAATCACAAAGTAAGATTTGAAAAGCGCAAGAGATGACAAGATGCATAGGTAAGGTGTAACAGTTGTGAAGTGTAACATGTGTGCAGCGATTCTGCAGGGATTTCCAATTTGGACGATCTAAAGTTAAAATTTGAGGGAGATGTAAGTATTGGCAGAATTTCTATCTATTTCTAACACTAAAAGTTTAAATTTAGGTTGTTTGCTCGAGAATTAGGAAAGGTGACACCCCGTGTGGGCATCCAAAAGAATCTGTGAAACTGTCCATAAAGGTTACTAGAACAAAGAAACTAGGAACCAAAAATAAGACCTCATATATTCAGACAATAGTCTGGGCAATTCCGAAAAATGTAAAAAATATTACGTTAGAGTTATTTAAAAATGCAATAGAATGGTATATGCTAAATATATTTGATGCGATACGATGAGACTCTCACATTAATCTTTAAGTAATAATTTTGAGCTTTGCTGTAGTTTAACTGAAAAAGAGAGAAGCAAATCATTCTAGAAGTCTGAGTAATTAAACATTTAGATCTTGAAAAATAAGTCGAAATCTCGAACTTCTAATTTGAATTTTGAATCGAAGTTTATTTTGATGAACAAAAAGTACTACTGTGAGTCTGAATAAACATAATTTAAGAACATCAGGAAAAACGTTTCTCCCGTTTGAAACGAAGTCTCATTCTCTGTATTAGCAGTGACTCTACAGTTTTAGAAAATCTTCAAAATACAGGTATGGGAACCGAAGTTACCGATGATGATTCATTTTCTTCCTAACGCTGTTGAATTGTAAATAAAAATGATCATGATCGCATTAAGCGTATTTCCAGTAGTAAGTTCCCGTAAGGGTAAAGGAAAAGAGTAACTCCTACTTTTAAAATCCACAAGGCTGACTTTCCTGTTACATAGTGCATTAAGATACAACTAAACAGTTCTTCAATTAGCATCACTCAATAACAATTGAGGTTTACAAAAGACAATGAATTGAAAAGAGGAAAAATATTCTAGGCGTATAAAAAAACTGATCCCCGAAAATTGAATATTTTTTGTTGTCATCTTCATTTATCCATTTTCAGATGCATTTTCATAGCTGACCTTCAATAATATAAACAATGAGACTAATGAGTTTCATTTAATAACATTTTTGAAGAAAAGAGTAGAGTTAGAATAAACAAAACTTTCCATCAGAATTCTCTAGCGTTTTATGTCTTTTGAGCTACTTCAGTTCTCAATGCCTCATTTACCTTTCATATTTAAAAACGTTTAACTGATTTGAACGGAATTCAACTCTAAACGCGTCCTGGACCTTTAAAAAATCAACAATTGTCGAGAACTTGATGATTGAATAATAATTTTATCTACGATTCCTATCATTGAGTGGATGTGCAAAGCACGTAAAAAAATTACTAATCCCAATTTATTTCTCATTACTTTTATTACATTTTTTTTACATAATATGCAGGAGTACTATCTCCTTGATTAATTAACCTGAATATCCGTATGATCCCACTCCAGCATGGAGGTTTCCACCATCTCACTTGACAATAGCATTGAAACCATTGACGTCATCAGCTCCGTAAGAGACAATTCCTACACTGCCATCAGGTTCCACCAGACTGTATTGTCCTTTGGCTACTGGACCATCTCGGACTTCCACTTGATTCTTGTTGTCTCCGGTCACAGCGTCGCTCACTCCGTAGCCAAACTGATATCTTGGATAGGCCTGTTGATAAAAAGAAACTTTATGTTATACAAGAAATTAATTTATATTTTCATGAGTATTAAAATTAGCCTATGTCACTCTACATTTATAATCTTTCGGGGATGATTCTCTAATAATTATTGTTTGCCTTGTTTAAGATTAATTCGTACGAAAATAACCTATTTCCTTTACAATATATAGAACGTATATTGAATTTGGAGCTTTTTGTATTTTCTAGGAGTGGAGACGAAATATACTGAAAACGAGTTAAAGATATGTCTACTATAGAATACGATGGCAATAAACTTGATTTCCAGTAAATTGTGTTTAATGTTGAACAGCTATAATAATGGAACGAATTGAACAGTAACAACTTTGGTGGTTGTACAGCACTTCCTGTATAGCTAATTGATTTATTACAATCGCCACATATACACATTGTCAACTAAGCAAATGCACAATAGGTTGAAACATAGTGGACATAAGTGACTAAAGAAAGCATGAGCCTACGAACAACTATGCATCTCATATTGTTTCTCGTTTGTCGATGTTAAGCCAAAATTCATTGTTTGTGCGCTAACAACACTATGGCTTACGCCCGTGCAGTAGTTATTCGATGTCAGCGCATATCTGCTGTATTGAAATACAACTCTTCTGTATTTGAAGAGTTATTTTTCATACTATTACTATTGTTTTATTATTGTTATACCTAGTTCTAGTTAACAACAGTGATTCTGCCAAAATCTCTGCCAAAATACTCCACATTTTCTAGCACACCCCTAATTTAAAAACTATACTGCCAATAATCGATAGAAACACTACAAGACTCCCCACGTGCACCCTCTCAAAATTGAATTTACACCCCTCTAAACTGAAAGTTCAGGCAAAACTCATTTTTGATACTTGTCAAATGTGGAATCGTTATAACGGCCAAATTGATTCAAAGGATAGGACCTACACTTTTGAGTAAAGTTGGTTTCATACAAATGTATCTCGGGGATTGAGCCCGTGATGCCGCATGTAGTGAGTGGATCCTTGGTCATCCTTGTAGTTCACTCTCTTTGTTGGTATCCGTTGTTTCGTTTCTGTGAGATATTTTGGTCATAGTTTCTATTAAAATCTAACCATTAAAGATCGAATTACGGATAGGACCCTCTGCTGTGGAGTTAGTTTATTAAAACAAATATACTCTCAAAACTTAACGTTGAACTATTCACTAAGTTTGCAGCCTACCTACCCCACCAACTACATTTCTTTGATTAATAAGAAACACAAAACTCAACTAAAAATTCGGGAACACTAAATTAAATCCTGAACCAAGAACCGAACACCAGCATAGAAACAGAGAATGTTACGAAGGTTCTCCAATGACATATGTATGTCCAATCTAAGTAGAGCTGACCTCAAAAACACTCAGATCACTAGTAAAATGGAGAATAATAAACGCGCCTGAAGGAAGCCTGTAGCTTAGACAGAATATTAAGAATGTTGATAAGAGAAAGGGCTGATTGATCACTCGGTATACTTAGCACAAAATCATGATTTAACCAAATAAATTTAAAAGTTCACAGTTAAGAATATTTCCAACAAAATATAAGGAACCGCATTACTATCAATTAAATAAAACCTCTCTGTATAGAACATAAGTTATCCTGTCCTTAAGCACTTTAACCAACCAAAGCCTGATTATGTCCCGAACAAAACTACTGGAAAATGTTCAAAAAAGAGAATGAAAGGGGTCTACTAACGTTCTCGTCACACGTCATGCTCACCAAAAACTTCAAATGAAAAAGAGAACATTACTATAGAAACTCGTGTGGATTACATTACTTCTTAATTACACAATCAAATATAAGTGCGTAGTTAATCGAGGTGAAACAAATTGCAAATTAAGAACAAAATTAAGAGAGCTAAACTAGTATTGTTTCAATTGAACCAGTACCTATGTACGAAGTGTATCAAATAATCGACCCGAATATAATATTCAAGGGACAAATGAACAGTAGCACAACTGTAAAGAAACACCAAAATAATACACTTGAAAACTCTTAGAAAATAAATATAAAGAGACAAAATGGCGTAAATGCATTTTAAAAACCTTTACATTTAATTCTCCAATTAGAGATAATTGGAGGTCACCAATGATTTAGAAGAAATAGATCAACGTTGGATCAGATTTTTGCCTTGAGACAAATCTTGGAGAAGAAATGGGAATACAATGGGACTGTTCACCAGCCATTGATTGATTTTAAGAAGGCGTATGATTCTATTAAAAGGGAAAAGCTATAAAGTATGCTGGTACAATTTGTAATTATAAAGAAAATTGTTCAACTTGAGAGGATATGTCTCGGTGATTCCATAAGCAGAGTACGGGTAGGTAATGTCAGATAGTTTCCAAAATCGCAACGGATTGAAACAAGGTGATGCCCAAGGCGCTATTGTTTAACTTTGCTTTAGAATATGCGAATTTATAAATGTAAGAGAACAAATTGGACTAACGTCGAATGGCTTGAAGAAACTGTTCGTATACGCGGATGATGTAGATTTAATAGGGGAAGATATAGAGGCACTACAAAGTAACACCGATATCTTAGTAGAAGCGTGCGTTGAGATAGGTCTACAGGTAAACATAGAAAAAACAAAATACATGATAACAAGCCGAAACACAGAGAATAAAGAAAATAGGTACATAACAATTAAGAATAAGAACACAGAGAAAGCAAACAAGTTTAAATACTTGGGAGCATACGTAATAAGCAAACACGTGGTAACGGACGAAATAAAATGTCGTTTAGTATTGGGCAATGCATATTTCTATTCAGTCTAGAAACTCCTAACTTCGCGATTAATATCAAGAAAGTTGAAATTGAAAATATACAGAACGGTTATTCTGCCGGTAATACTTTTCGGTTGCGAAAGTTGGAGTACAATCCTAGCAGATGAACATAAATTACGTGTGTGTAAATATAATGTTTTGATATAGATATACGGGTCAAAACAGGACGAGAGGACTGGAGAATGGAGGAGATTGCATAATGAAGAACTTCACGGAGTGCTGAACTCCTCCGATTTTGTAGGAATAATGAGATCACGACTAAGATAGGTAGGCCATGTAGCTCGGATGCGACAGAAACCAAGATTATATTCCATCGTGGTTGGAAAGCTTGAGCAAAAAAGACAGCTGGGAAGCGAGACGGCGTTGGAAGGACAATATTAGAACGGATCTTCGAGAAGTAGGTGTTTGTGATGAAAACTGCCTTGATCTTGCCCAGGATTGATCCCGATGGCGAACGTTTGTTACTACGGCGAACTTGCGAGTTCCGTAAGCTATAGAGTAATTTGGTAAGTTTATATTTAATTCCATATGGCTATACCTTGATTAAATTCAGTTCGTCTCTTGAATGACCACATTAGCACATATTTGCTGAAGTAGAAAAGTTTATTTTTGGTAAAATCTCGTAGCTTAGTACTCGAAACTCTTATATTAAAAATATGCACTAGAAAACAAATATGAGGTGGTAGCTGCACTAAAATGTTGATACAAACATAGGGGGAAAATTCTCATTCTATGATATTTCTGAAAAGAAGGGGAAAAGGTTGGTAAATGGATATTCACGTATAGTCATTATGTCATTCTAAAGAGCATGCTCGTAATCTTCAGATATATGTCTTGAGAAGGAAACGAGCGAGAAAAATGACAAAAAATGTGCATTAAAATCAACATAAAGTCAGCTTACACTGTAAAATGACATACTGAAAAATCGAGAACATTGTGTCTCGAAACATTTAAGCGAAAAGAAACGCTGCAAACCACAGCAGCCAAAGCTACTTGGAGTTGAGAATTACTCATGAGACGCGAGGGTCTCTCAGACAGAAAAGCTACATAAGTAGCTTCCATTGAACCCCCAAAATATCAGCCCAATTAAAATATCAGCCCAATCTCTGGACACACACGCTAAAGAAGGCGCTAATTGAATTCTAGAGAATTGGGCTTCGGTCCCCCAATAATCAAACTATAATAAGTGGCAATGTTGATTTATTTTAGTAGTAAAGATGAAGAGGTGCTCTTATATCCCTTGTGCTTTAAGCATTTTCGAACGTGAAGGTGATTGAAAGAATAAGTTAAACACTCTCCCATAGCCGCACTGGATGGGAAATTTACTTATATTTCTTTTCTCCAAACAGACTAGCCCATTGTTAAATCCACTATGCGCGTTACTAAATTTCTTTGGAAATGTCACTTATATTATTTCATTGTATTTTAATTTCTTTCAATGTTACCATGAACAAATAATTTTCTAAGTATTATTAAATGACTGAATAATTCGTCTAATATATATCTCATAAGCGTAGTTCAATATGATTTTCAGCAATGAGCAATACCTCTTGAAATCTAAAAATAATTAATTAGGAGCAGAAGAACTAAATTTATTAAATAAACAAAGCTAAAATATCAAGTTGTAAACTTTGTATTTTGCATTAACTTATGATATGTCTATAAGAAACAAAGATAAGAAACACAAACTTTTGTATTTCAACTTACTTGAACCTAATTTGTGAAACTCACTCCAATTGTTATCAGTAAATAAAAATAACTGAAGAATACTTACGTAGTAATCTACCTCACCAAGTCCACCAAGGACTTCTACAGCATATGCAGAGGAGGCGATGGCAACGAGGACGCAAAGGACCTAAAGAATTATCGAAAGGAAAATATAGTTCCTCATAAATAAAATTCTTCGCATTACCTAATTGCTTTGCTTCGTGTTTACATTCAGAGGTAAATAGAATTTATGTAAGTGCAAACCTTAAAGAAATACATAAATACATATTATGAGCAATTATTATTATGAATAGTTTTGAGTAAATTATTTGGTCAGGTAGAATTTATTTTCGGGGTGCCTGGAATTTAAAAATCGTTGTGGCTATTCGAATTTATGACATTTGTTTGTACGAGATGCCTGTTACTGTTGGTCTTTAGTTATCTTTTGTGATATGTTTCGACGACTGGACGGCAGTAAACACAGCGCACTACGAGAAAGGAATTCCAGATGCCATGAAATGTTGTAGTGTGTTTCAGCGAAGATTACGTTATCGGCAATCCATCTGAGTTCAACACGAGAGCCTTTTCCTAAATCATAATTTCTAGCTATGTTCTTCAGTGGTATAGAAGTTAGTTGTTGGGAGAAGTCTCTTCTCCTTTATCTACAAAATACTAATTAAGTGGATTTGGCTTATTAGTGATCAGAGAGGAAATGACTGACAGGTGAGTAATAATAGTGATTATATAGATAGGGAACATAAATAGATTAGAGCCATGCTTATATATAAGCTGAATACTAGAATATTAATTCAATATAATGGTTGATCGAGAAAGAGTAAACGAGAATGAAAAGAGGAATGGAAAGAAGAAAGGAGAAGGTGAATATGCTAACTAGTTCGTTTAAAGAGGTGTCAGTTATTTTTAAAGACAAAAGTAAATTTGACCACCGGAACTTATGAACGAAGAAAATGTCGTCTGAAAGATTCAGAACTCTTGTTCAAACTCTCTAATATAACGAAGGCGAAGATCTATAATAGTGGTTAGGTATCGTCGTTTGCGACAAGCTACCATAAATACATCCTGTTTATCAATAATATTCTATATTATAAAGAATGAAGGCAATTTGTTTATATCCCTGACAGGAAAGCAGCTGATTCCAAATCCGGTTGCTGCACCTTGCAATTTAGGAACCATACGCTAAGTTTTGATGTTAATTTAAAAATTACTTTCTTACTTACCACAATAGAGGTCATGTTGCTTGATTTCTACAGTGAAGATCTTTGAAGCTGTGTCTTAGGTTATGGCTGTTTTTTCTTTTGATTTAAACCTAGACCGGAACGAAATCTGAAATCTGAAATTTCTTCAAGGAAACTTATTATTTTCCTAATTAGTTTGGAATTTGTTAGTTTCTGCGATTAATGTGATATTTGAGTTGCATTTACACTAATGAGACTTTTCCTACATCTCAAGTAAAGAACAAGTTACTGTAACATTCCTACTTAAATTATTTAATGGAATACTTCCTTGAAATATTCAGAAGCTAAAGAGGTCTAGAGTGTGTTATAGGTCGTGGGGAAAGCTAATCCGGTTACTGGAATTTTTCCGTTTCAGAAAACAAACTTTATCTTGCTAGAACTGCTGTCAACCGCTATAAACTTATAGCCTTGCGTATTTCTTACAACTTTGGAAGAAAAGAAAAAATACATTAAAAGTAAGTATAAAATTAGCACTTAGCTGAAAATAGACATTTAAAGTCAATATAGGCATTTATAGGTGCTATAAAACTTGATACTTCATATGTATCTCACATTATCAGAACATATCCATTAAAAGCCTTCGATTCAATGGACAAATAAAATAGGTAACATAGGCAAACAACGGAATCTGAACCATTATGCAATTAATTATCCATTGTTTGCTTATTAGCATTCTTTTGTTTCATTATCCAAGTAAGTTTAATTGTCCTTAATCACATTTCGTTGGTACACGATAATGGTACATTAATAAGACAAATACGATCAGCTATGTAATGTTAAAAAGTGTGGCTTAAAAGCATTTGATATCTTCGATAAACGTGATTTTTGCTTTATTTACTTAATACGCTTATTCATTCTTCATTACCTGTACTCTTCCAAAGTTACCAACATAATAACATATTCTTCTATATTATTTTTTGAAATTAAAATTTTAATCAATGTCCATATATTGTTACCTTCCACGCTACCGTGAGTGTGAAACGGTAGGCACTTGATTTGCTCCCACAAAATCTCGTACTAGCATACACTTACATCCACTGTCCCAAGCATAATTCAATAGTGAAAGAATCATATTTCTTTTAGCACACCATTTTCCGAAATAATATACTACTCAGTATCTTTGTGACAATAAACCATTATGTCTACCTTATATTTGAAATAATAATAATAATAATAATGTATCATTCCTTATACAACAACAACTATTAGTTTTTATACTTCCTTGTTTCCAGGGTTGCCAAATTCCATCAATTTAACAATCGAAAAATGAAAGTGATGTTGATACTCCACCAAAACACACACACCAAAAAAAAAAAACTTTCTATCCGTGTTGGAAAAGCAATAATGTTGTTCGTATTTAATAAATAATTTACAAATTCATCTAGTATGGTCTATGGAACTATAGTCATCCAAAGTATGACCCAGCAACCGAACATCCTGACTGAGTTTTTTTTCAGGGCTTTTCCTCAGTCACACCAGGCCAATACTGGGATGGTACCTTCGACGACGACACCTCCTGCATCCTCTCCCCTCTCCTATCCCGGCTTGAGTCGTAGATGCCTAAAGGCCATAAATAAACAAAATTAAATTCAAAGTATGACTTGAAACTTTAGTTTCAATAGATGTTACCTTCTTACAACGAATTCAAATTAGAAAACGTAATATATTCAAACTTAAATCATTCATGAACATTTCATTAAAATAGGCTGACAAGACTTATACACTTGATTTTATTATTTAAATATATATATCATCATCATCAAGGTGACAGTTTCTGTGTTCTTTCAATATCTACCTCAGACGAAATACTCTTAGTGTCAGTTCTACAATCGACCGCTAAACTTCTAGTCAGCGTTAAGTTGAGGCCAAGTCTGATTTTGGCCAATGGGGATACGCAAAATGAGAGTTTGCCTCAACTTAGCGCTGGCTAGAAGCTTATCGTCGATTGTAGAACTGACCCTTAAACAGTCTGTTTCGTTAGAGTGTTTCGGATAAACCCGTTACTGAAAAGTCAACCAATAATTTATAGGAAGAAGCGTATTGTGTGGTACGAATTACCCATCATCCAACAATTTCTACAAGACATCTTCGGATGTGTCCACCAATCTTCCATAGTGTTACAGAAGGATTGCTTGATCCATCACTACAACGATATAATCCAAGATAGGCTACGATGTTCTCTTTCATCTTTAACATTTCTGACACTGTTGGAATGTAGGTTGATGGAATGTTAATGGTACCGGTACACAAATAGTTTTTTTGTGTTAGGATTAATAGAATCATTGTTCCTTATCAAAGTATTGAATTCAGTCCAGGTACTTTCCTCCTGATTTTGGGGATCTGTCAATCTCGTTAGTGCCCACATGAAGTGGGACTGTTTTGCCTTGGCAAATTAGTCTGTAGAATCGCCAGAAAGAATGAACTCTGGCACTGGAGGAGGTACTTTCCTTTCTGCTTTAGGG
>JAGDQP010038645.1:794-18076 GCA_022664845.1 Lepisma saccharinum
TGAGTCAACAAAGAAGAAATTTTGTATTTACTCTTTCCTTTCAAAATAATTAGACACGTGTTTCACCGTTTTGTGATCTTGGCCATATAAGGGTAGAAAGTAGGGTGTGTTTTTTAAATAAAACTTTACTGACTGCCAAAGCGACGTCCATGCCAAACGACTTAAACTACGTAGAAACTTGAAAGTTATATCTAATCTATCTTTAACTAACATATTTCACTGATGTTGCGTAAGAGAGCAGAAGAAGGGCATTTTTCGAAAGCGCAAATATAAAAGTCACTTTTTTTTAAAAGGAAGAGAGAAAAAAGACAATGACCTCAGCTGGGATCGGACCAAATACCCTCAATATGGCTGTCCTGTGCTCTATCCACTAGACCGTATAACCTGGTGGATAAAACGCCTTCCGAGCAGCTTTTCAAATCATCGGAAAGAGGTTATATCATAGTACGAGATAATATTATATGTAAAAACAGAAGTCCCTCTGTATCTTATATATCTTATATATCTTATAAGCAGATATCTGATATCTGATATCGTTTGTCCCTCTATATCTTATATATATAAACAGAATTCCTGACAGACATATCAACACCGAGGACAAACGGTATAAGCTGGAAACATGAAATTTATACAATAGATAGTTTTCATGATGTAAGGTACCACTAAGGAAGGATTTTTGGAAATTCTGCCTCGAAAGGGGTGAAATGGGGTTGCATTTATTTTAATATACAATGACCATATCTCGGGATCCCTTAAGTCTACAAAGAAGAAATTTGGTATTTTCGCTTTCCTTTAAAAATAATTAGACACGTGTTTCACCGTTTTTTATATTGGCCCTAGGAGGGGAGAAAGAAGGATGTTTTTTAATAAGAATAATAAGTATACGGAGAAGAAAACCCTGTACCAATTCCTGAAATCTACTCGAGCGAAGTCGCGGGCAACAGCTATTATAACATAAATTTACACTTTAGGGTGATAAATTATATGCATGAAGAATGAACACTCTTTATTGATCAGCACTCGTACAAGCGACTAGCTAGAGCAAATCCTGAAGGGAGTAACAAGTGCCTAATTGAATTTGTACTTGGAAGAAGGAAATAAATCCAAAAATCTGTTTTGTAGGAAATAAACAAAAACTGTTTAACATTATTATTATTGTTTATTGTAAGGAAACTATATGTTTACTGTATACTCAGAATGGTATTCTGCCCCTTGTGTGCTGTTCACACAGTTTACAGGTATTGCATTCTTCCTGGTAATTTTTACTAAATGGTGGATTTATTTCCTTCTTCCAACTGATGGAAATAACGTCTGGACAGTTATAAATGGTGAAAGGTAAGTATAAAAAAAATCGACCAGAAAAATGAATAAAAACGTAATAAAAAGATAAAGAGATAAAATGAATTGTATGGACGGTAACAGCACTATGGGTAATAAAAAGGTTAAATGAATGTTTTTTTTTTAAATAAAATGTATGGATAATGAGCTCTAAAGTTACAAGTAAGTAATAAATTCAGTTTTTATTCTTCTCTCAACTGCCAGAAATTTTGCGCTAGGAATGGGCAAAACTGCTGTTTTTCCGTATCAGTGATAGCAATAATGGTTATATGCAAATATCTGTTAACAATAGCAGTTATAATAAACCCTATCTAAATGCAAGTTATTTATTCCCAACTGTGAAAAGGCAGTGTAAAACACCATTGTAGACTAACTTATTTACCTGTAACCTGTTATGTGTGCAGTAGAGTGATGGACTGAGGTAGATTAGTTCATACTACAACTGTCGGAAAACTATTGTAATTATCGGAGCTTGAACTAACTGGTGGAGAGGGAACAATACATCAAAACACAATTAAATCAGGAAAGTATAAAGCGGAAGGTACGGCGGGGAGGGAGAAGCGTAATTCAGTTTCATGTTGAATTAGTATAATATTTTAGGCGTGATTATACAGTGTTTATGAACTGCACCGACAAACTTCTGGAGGTGATTCCTCACATCAAAACAAGAAGAAATTCATCTGACAAATTTTCGAAATGTGCATAGTTTCGGAGTTCTCTTCAAGAAAATCCTGAATGCGCCAGTGATTCGTTTACCCCAAGTCGATATCTCAAGTAGATTCCATATACCGAACGATTTTTTTAAAATGCGTAGTTCCATAACAAGTAGGAGTAAGTGCATTATTTCATCGAACGTTTTATCTATTTGTTATCAAAGAGATTGAGTATCCTTGCCCGAATGGATGCTATGAATCTTTACTCACACGGGAATTCGATTAATTCATGTTCATTTCGACCTACCTCATCTTCAGAAGTGTTCCGAAATCCCCTACTTCCTTTGGGGAAACCCTTGAGCGCCCATTGCAGAATTTTGAAATATGAATTTTCAAATGGAGCACGTTTAATTTTTTTAACCGTACTATGCAGCATCAGCATAGTACTGTTCGTGGTAATTAAAATATGAAGTTCTAACGTTCATTTTTCCACGCTTGCGGTAGCCTGTTGCTCCGAAACTGCACATTTCGAAAATTTTGTTACAAGAACTTTCGTCTTGTTTTGATCTTTCCCCATCTTGCACTTCAGACTTCTTATGTAACACGTGCACTGTAAACACAACTTCCAAATGAACGTTTGTAAGTTCGTAACGTGAATCACTGGTGTGCCGATCGAGATAGCGGAGCTGCCTGGGGCGTTCGACCATCGAATACTAGATCGTGGGTTCAAATCCCGCCTGGAACATGGTTGTTTGTGGATGTCTGATTTTAACGTAGGTTATAGGTAAGATAAACGCATAAATATAAAGGTCACAATTATATAAATAATGTAATTAATATAACAGGAAATTAAATAAACGAGTTTTGTTTTTAAAAATCTATTTAAAACGTTCACTCCATAAGTAAAATCCCGGGTTCGATTCCCGGCAGGAGCAAGATTTTTCGTTTTTTTCTTTTAAAATATATTTCTATATGTTTGTTTATATTTATTATTAATATTTGCGTTCTTGCATTGTTTGTAGATTATCTTAGATTAGCGAGCATGGGTTAGAGTAGCATAGGTAAGGTCAGTTGCGGTTATGAAGTTCAACATTCTCACTCACAGTGTCATGTGCCGACTCGATCTCTCGAGAGTGATGGTGGTGAGTGTTAGTGAAAACATATTGCCGTTTTTAAACCATTAAGTGCAGTTAACTGTAGAGAAAATTTAGATTTCATGCAGTTGCAAAAGGGGGCTTCCATCTCAAAACACGCACGTAGTCCCAAATTGTGTCTGGTCACCATCTCCAATTTTGTTGAAATAAAAAATATGGTAGTTTCTCCTATTGGAAACATGAACGGTACGGAAAGGATTTTTTGCGAAAAAAAAATGGCTGAGTTATAGCCCGTTCAAAGTTGCCTGTCCCTGAGCCGACAGTGAAAAACACGTAAATCGTCACATTTTGAAATGAATGCTGCTTCAAAACAATAAATGCTAGAGACATTAATTCTTCTATTCTGAAGGACATAAATGATATTGTTATCTAACGTTCTAGGAAAAACTGTAATTGTACAGGATGACTAAAAAAATGACAAATTACGCTAAAATTTCCTTAATTTCAATTATTTTTTCTCCGAAAAACAACCGAACAAATTTCTAATACCAGTAATCTGGTGTGTTACTTCGTTACTCCTACCAGTATGTTTTACTCTGGCCTGGAGTACGTAGTTTTAGTACCATTTGTCAGCAAGAATGCCAGAAGTGAAGAAATGTAACATTTTCTAACTACAATATCTCTAAAAACCCATCCTTCAAAACTCTGAAAATTTTACCATATGATAATCAAATTGTAGATAGTTGACTGGTAGCAGCAGATTCCCGGATTTCTGCCTTAAACATGTTTTACAAATTTTTAACTCGGACTATCTTCAGAGGTTATCCGAGTTTCACTTACAGCGTTATAACTCAAAAACTATCTACCCCAATATGATCGTTTTAATTTTATTTGTTACAACAAAGAACGTACTTCCCAACGATGTAAGCAACGATTTTGTGTTTTGGATGGGACGGAATTTATGGCGGAAAATGTTGGAAATGAAACTGCAAAATATATCTTTTTATTCATGTAAAAAAATTTGGAGTTTGCAACACTATTTCTCCATAACCAAAATTTACAATAAATATTCTCTGATCCATAAGCGATATGTTCTGCAAATTCGAGGACATTGCCTGTGGAACTGAGTCATAAAAAATAATACAATCCTAATAGAGGAGAACACTTTCGCAATTTGGGAAGGAGGTGACCTAATAAAAAAAAAGTTTCCAGTGAAAAGTTCCTGGATGATGCAAGAGGATGAAACCGCAAATGTGTTACTCATACCTACATCCGAAAAGTCCAGAATATGCCACAGTAGGTTGAGAAGTTGTGTCAGAAAATCCACTGTTGGTTTTACACTTCGATTTTGCAGAAAACTGGAGTGTAATTCTGCCTAATGAAATTCAGAGCTATCATTGGTGCAATGTACAGATCTCGTTATTTACACGTGCAACTTACTTTGGCAGTAAGACACAATCCTTTGCCGTGGTTTCAGATGATATAACACATGACTGAGCACATGCTCTCTGTGCTATTAACATGATTTTCAATGAAATCGAAAACCAAAATCTGTTCAAATTTGAAACAACAGTTTATATTTCTGATGGAGACACAAGACATTTTAAAAATAGGTACCAGCTGTATGAGCTGACAAAAGGAGATAGTAACATTGAAAGAAGGTGGGTGTTCACAGCTAGGTCATGGCAAAAGTGCCTTTGATGGCGTAGGAGGATTATGTAAACATTTTGAAACAAAATTCAATCTCCAGAAAGAACATACAAAAGCCATTCGAGATGGAGCTTCCTTTCTTGGAACTGTGTCTTCTCTTGTCCCAAACATAAAGCTTCTACACTTGCCAGATAGTGAAATACATAAGATCCTTTAGCATCAGTATAGGTGAGGAATGGGGTAAAGTAAAACCTCTGGTTGGGATATGGTCAAGTCATTACTGGGTGGTCCAACAAAATGAATCCAGTGTAGTTCAACAGCCTCTTCATAAGGTTCGCATGGCGAAACAGTAAGAAACTCATTCAGTGCTTGATTTGCAAGTAGGGGAATTTGTTGCTTGTGTTTATGATGATAATTGGAGGATGGCGCAAGTTACAGCAATTTCTAAGGCGTTGACGACATAATACTATCATTTATGTACCCTCATGGTCCAGCAACAGGTTTCCAGTGGCCTGAGGAATGTGGCAAAAGGGGAGACGTGTGCCCAGTGCTTGCAAAGAATGTTTTTCTCAAGGTGAAGCCTCCTGTGCCTACTGGTCATTCCACTCGATTGGATAAATTTAATGAGAGAGAACTTTCTGTCGTCCAGGAGCTGTACTCATTCAAATAATTTGAAGAATGGTATTTGTCATATTTATTTTCTTATTTTTTTATTTTTATGATAGTGAATGTTTGCGTCGACGAACATTTTAAAAATTCATTGAAATGACACATATGTGACTTTTTCGAATCGTGAATGCTTGCTGATATGTATTAACATAACAGTGTAACATAACTGCAGCGTCACCTAAAGAAGGTTGAGTAGTCATTAGCTGTTCTAATTTTCACCCAAAAAATTCATATATTTTTGTTTTCAAATGACACCGAATAAATTTCCTTCCGTACATAGTTAAGCAACTCCACTTATATAATCTGCAAGCGTGGTCGATGCCCGATAAATCTTTTCGATCTGTCAATTAGGGAGGTGTATAGACGTGAATATACTGCTTCAGGATATGGCAGGAAATGCACATATGCACAAGATTAGGATTGTATTATTTTTTTATAACTCAGCTCCCCAGGCAATGTCCTCGAATTTGCAGGATATATCGCTTATGGATTAGAGAAAAATTATTGTAATTTTTGGTTGTTGAGTAACAGCGTTGCAAACTCCAGGATTAAAAAAATAAATAAAACGAGATTTTTTTTTCAGTTTCATTTAAAACTTTTCCCGCCATAAATTCCGTCTCATCCAAAACATGAAACCGTTGCTTACGGCGTTGGAAAGTACGTTCTTTTCTCTAACAAATAAAATATAAACGGTCATATTCGGGTAGACAGTTTTTGAGTTATAACGCTGTAAGTGAAACTCGGAAAATCTAGAAAGATGGTCCGAGTTAAAAAATTGTAAAACAAGTTTCCAAAATAAATCCGGGAACCAGTCAACTATCTACAATTTGGGTATCATATAGTAAAACTTTCAGAATTTTGAAGGATGCGGTTCTTGAGATATTGTAGTTAGAAAATGTTACATTTCTTCACTTCTGGCATTCTTGCTGACAAATGGTACGAAAACTACGTACTCCAGGACAGAGCAAAAAATACTGGTAGGACTAACGAAGTAACACACCAGGTTACTGGTATTAGAACTTTGATCATTTTTTTTAGAAAAAATTCTTGAAAGTACGAATATTACAAAATTAGCTTAATTTGTTGTTTTTTTCTGGTCATCCTGTACAATCACAGTTTTTCCTAGGACGTTAGATAACAATATCATTTATGTCCTTCAGAATAGAAGAATTAATGTCTCTAGCGTTTATTGTTTTGAAGCAGCATTCATTTCAAAATATGACGGTTTACGTGTTTTCAGTGTCGGTTCAAGGACAGGCAATTTTGAACGGGTCCTAACTCAGCCATTTTTTTTTCGCAAGAATCTTTTCCGTACCGTTCATGTATCCAATAGGAGAAACTACCATATTTTTTATTTCAACAAAATTCGAGAGGGTGACCAGACATCCCCTGCCTGAGTTGAGATGGAAACACCTATAACTTAACAGAACAAACGTAACCACGGTTTGTAAATATTGTTTAATTTTGGTTGTGTTTTTATAGACTCCAGTGTAACACTTTCCGTTCTCAAATTTCGAGCGCGATAAGCTCATCCCGCTTGTCCCGCCTCGCGTAACATGATTCATCGCCAGTAGCAATTCGTACGTGCAGTGACTGGAAGGTCAATAACACGACTGTAGGAAATTGCGCGGCATGAGCTCCATCTAATGGACTCTGGAATGTTAGCATACCGGGCAATATTGGAATATGCGATTATGGTATTTACTGATTTCGCAGTGATTATACTGTGTGTAGGTGTTAGCTAACTTCAAACAATTTTGAATATAACGCTATTTTCTCTCCTTTATATATAAGAAAGATCACGTACAGAAAGCTGTGAAATGTGAACAAAAACACCAGAGATGCAAACAATTCAGGCAAGTTCTTCAGCCCTAAAAGTGGTGAAATGGAGAATGGATGAGCCAAGTTCTTACGCGACAGCATATAAGAAGAATACTGGAAGTTGACGCGAGGTTGCAAGGTTCATGATCTTCAAGCCATAAGGCTGGTGGTGACCCTAAAACCCACCACGCCCACCACCACCAACCCTAAGGCTCGAACTTCATGAACTTTGCAACCTCGAGCCTACTTTCAATGTTCCTCTTACATGCTATCGCCTAGGAACTTGGCTCATCCATCCTCCATTTCACCACTTTTTAGGGCTGTAGAACTTGGCTGAAATTTTTGCACTTCTGATGTTCTTGTTCAGATTTATTTTACGAAACACACTTCATGTTATAATTAAATGTATCTGGTAACTGCTGCACTATCTTCTTTTCTTCTGTAGTGAAACTGAATCGATAGTTGGAAGAAGGAAATAAATCCAAAATTCTGTTTCGTCGGAAATCGATATAAGCCCTTTATCACTTTTTATTTATTAATACGAAACACTATTTACTGACTATTCAAAACGTTCTTCGGATCCATGTGTACTGCTCAGACAGTTTCCAAGTATTGTTTTTTTCTTGTAAAATTAAAAGAATTTGGTGGATTTATTTCCTTCTTCCAACTAAGGGAAAACGCGACTAGGAAAATGAAGAAAATAGCAATACTAACCTTTAAATGGATGTTATTTGCAAGAAATGTATTCACAATAAACTCTAAAGCTATAAGTAATGCATCCGGATTTGTTTCCTCCTCTCAACTTACAAAAAGTTTGCAATTGGAATGGGCAAAACTGCCTTTTTGTAGCAGTAATAACAGTAGTTTTTATATGCAAATATCTGTCAACAATACCAGTTTAGGAAAATGTTTCTAAATGCGAGTTATTTATTCAACTACAAAAATAGTGTAAAAGCACAATTTTAGACAATATCTGCAGCCTGTTATGTGTGCAACAGAGTGATGGCAGTCCTGTGTTAGGACTTTGTAGATCAGCTCATATTATAACTGTCGGAAAACTATTGTATGTATAGGAGCTTGAACTAGCTGGTGGAAAGCAAACACTACATCAAAATACAATTAAATTAGGGAAATATAGAGAGGTGGGTAATATGGGGAAGCGTATTCAGTTTTATGCTGAGTTAATATAATATTTTAGGTGTGAGTATATATAATATGCATTTCATGTCCAAACATACCGTGAAGCGCCATTGGAAGAATCCAAGAAGAACTTACAGAAACGTATGCGATTTAAACATAAATTAAGGGGAGTGGGTAGACTCGATATACGGGGACACAAAAGGAAATTTGTTTCTATGCAGAACAAGCTGAGAGCATTTGAGGTGCCCCCATTCGATATCAATTTGTTATGTTTCGGCTGGCGGAGAAGGAATAAGTCAAATTGCTGTGCCCGCCTCGGGCGTATTATTTCGTACATCCAGTGAGTGTTCATCTCTTCAATTTGCTAGATTTTTGTTCTTCAACCATGCAAATTAATTAAATAAAAAAAATAATGTAAATTTTGCTAACTTCAGTGATTCTGCCAAGATTTTCAGTTTGGGGGTATAAAACCTAAAGCCTAGAATTTTAGGTTTTCTGAAGCTGTACCGTAAAAAAATAATGCTAAAGAGAAGAGGCGGTGCTGGAGAATTTGAGAGAGCCTCATTGGTGACTTTTGGCAGAATCCCTGGACTCGGACTTCAGAGCACTCATACTTGTCCCTCTGCCCTTTGTCGAGTCCTGTTAGCAGTTCTGTTTGTTGAGAATAAAGAAAGAATGCATTTTATCCTTAGCAAACTTCGGAGCAGTGATAGCGATTTAGGCAAAGTGACAGTGAAAAAATAGCTCCTACGCTATTTATGCCCATCTCTATTTCGCACCTATTTCAAGTTTTTTTCTGATGATGTTTGCTCCCTTTATGCACTATATAGATGAGCGATATGCTTCCAGATATCAAATCCGCCATAAACTAGATTTTGAAATTTTTGACATTTATTGACTTCTTCCAACTGCCGATTGAATTATAACTTTAAGTAAGCAATGTGTTAAACAGGTATTGGACAAAATATTGAAAACACTTGTGGCAGTCGGAACATTTTGTATTAATACGGTGTTAGTCCACCATTATTAGCAGGCAATACAGCTTGAATTCTGGACGGTGATGAGTCCTGAATGGTGATGAGTAGACTTTGAAGCCATTGATCACGCAACGCAGCCTCCAGCTCAGGTAGAGTCAAAGGAGGTGGAAATCGAAGCCGAAATCTGGTTTTCAAAACAGTTCACAGAGTATCGATGATATTCAAGTCTGGTGGTTGCGCGAGTCAGGTAAGATGTTGTAGGCAGGGTCAGCTGTGTGAATTATCATCCTGGAATATGGCATTTCAGTCTGGAATGCACCATTGGATGGATGTGGTTACCAAAGAGTTCTCTATACACTGCTGCTGTGATCGAACCGTGTAATACGACAAGTGGGGCTACCGAATATCATGATATAGCGTCCCAGATCATAATAAAACCACCACCATGTTTGATAGTCCACATCGCATGCTTACGAGGGTGTTCGCCAGACAAACACGCGTCCAGTGGTGGAAAAAAAGTGAAGAGTGATTCGTCCGACCACACGACACGTTGTAGTCCTGCAACGTCCAGTTTTTGTGGGTATTGCACCATGCACGTCGCCTTTGAGCATTCCTGTCTGTTATTAGGGACTTGGGAATATCAACACACCCATAAATACCAATTTTGTGCAGTTCCCATCTCACTGTTTTGGGTGTCATGGGTATGTTTAGGTGCAGATTAAGTTCTGTAGTAATTTCCTTGGCTGTTGGTTTCTTCTGTGACGTCACAACCTGCTTCAAGGCCCGGCGGTCCCTATCCTGCAGCTTCGTCTTTCGACCACTATTGTGCTTTGCCGACCATGTTTCACCGTGCACTGTGTATGCGGTCATTACTTGAGACCGTGCCTTGTGTTACATCGCATAACGTCGCTGTTTTGCGCACACATGCTCCAGCGAGACGTACACCCACAATTAGGCCTCTTTGAAACTCAGTCAAGTTGGACATACTGATCACTTACTACACCTGCAAAAAATTCACAACCACACTGTGTCACTCTACTATTAGTGTACAGCCCATCCTACCTGCAACAAACAAGAGGCTGTTGATTTACGCAGTACTCAGTGTTACCAAGTATAATTACAATATGTCCCACTTTTGACAAGTGTTCCCATTATTTTGTCCAATACCTATATTTTCTATAAGGTTAACAGCAGGTAAGCAAAGCAAATTAAAAATAATGTTCTGATACCAAAACTGGAAAGTGTGATTTCAGAAACAAGTACACGAATAAAATATACTTATAAGTTCAAAAACGAAAATAGATAGGACATTATGTGCTGACCAGCTGGAAGGTTGTGGCAAACGTAGGCATGAGCAAATGTTAATGCGCACCCTTGGCAAGAAATGGTTGGACAGCTCTGATGAAGTGTATCAAGTGTTAGAAGTGGCCATAAAGAAGAGGTACATGCTACAATAGCTTGCTATCAGCAGGAAGTAATGAAGAATTTGCAGATTTTCAGCAAGGTCTCCAAGTTTGATTCTTCATGTAAATTATGTCGTGACTTGGACAGATGCAATAAGCACTGCAGAAGGCATACATCGAAAAGACCTGATTCTTATTCTGTTTGAGCTTGCGATTAAACTTTTCCATAATAGTTTCAATTGAATTTCATTCGGGTACATTGATAAATTGTTTTAAAAAAAAACTTGTAAAAAGCTTTGTTTTTTACTTATAGTTTCAAATTTATCTAAGGGAGGAAACATCAACTTCTCTTTCCAAACAGTTAGTTATCCTAGAAGAGAAGATAATTTACTGATAAGCAGGGTCGTAATGCTAATGTTTTAAGTGAGAATACGATTTGCTCGTTGTAACGAAACCTTTCGCTTACCATACGTACGTGCATACTTAATACATTTGAAGTGGGTATACTGTGACACCTAAAAAAAAAATCAGGTGGGTATAGACCGTATAACCGCGTATACTCCCCATTGCATCCCTTGCAAGCCTGTTCGGATAAGTATTACGTTGCATGTTTGACTATTAGGCGGTAGATTGAAATCCTATTCTGGACTATTTTAATTGCTTTTCTATTTATGTAAATGAAATTGTGAATGCTTATTTGATAGATATCCCAGAACCTTCTTTCTTCTATTTTTATCAATTGTATTTCTGTACAATTTTCCATGAATCAAACATGAATCAAACATGTGACGCAGAGTTGCCTAGATTTAAAAAATAAATATGTTACATAATATTGTTGTGAGATTTGTGTGTTCGAGACTGTACAAGTTAGGTGACTTTTGTTTAATTCAGTTATTGATTCACATGTAACTCGATGATTTAAAATTGTATTACTACGGCAATTAAGCTGTGAACTCATAAATGCTATTTTATTTGACCATTATTTGATTGCAATTGGAATCTAACAAAAGCGGACGAAGCTTTAATCATGGTTACTGCATTTAGAGAGTATTCATCAATAGTAAGAGAACAAAAATGAAATCACTTTGACAGATGTTATTTTTTATCCCCTAACATTTCAAAAGTGTCCACAAAAGCGCTAGTTATTCAGCTTTCTGATTCAATCCGACTTTTTTGCAAGGTTGTTGTGCTATCGTCATTACATTTCGATTGAGAGATACTGTATGTCACATTAATGACCTACAACTGCAGAACTCATTTAAAATTCAATAAAGTGTCGAGTAACGAAACAAAGGAAAAATATTGCTAAAACTCCGTGTTAAGCATGTTCAGAAAAATCCTTGTAATATAACTGTATTCCTGTTTAATTATATTTCTATTAAGTTTAGGCTATCTCCCCTTTTTATGATGTTCCATTTTACGTACTACACATATAAGATATGTCTCGCTTCTTGAGAATATTTAGTTTCTTGTTAGCAGGTCATACTCATACTCATTAACAAAGAACATTTGAGTTCATTGGGTTCAAAACAAATATAGTTGTTACGTTCTCTACGCACCTAACAGCTTGAAGTACAATACAACAATAAGAATACAAGAAAAATAAATGCTATATTAAAGCAGAAATATCTGTATAGCTTTGTTTTCTTACTTGGGGAGAAAACTATTTTAAAAATGATTGTTGTGTTTTCTGAAGAATGAAAGCAATAATAATAAAATAAAATGTTGTGATAAATATATGTACAAAGTATTAGCTTGTGGAACATGGAGTTATTCGATTCCGGTGGTAATGATTCATCTCATTCAAATATAAAAAGAACTCTCCATAGACAACACATGAAGCGTATGCGCGAACAAACGTCTATGCTACATTTTGCCTGTATTGAGAAAAACAGCAAATAAGTTGAAACTTGTCCGCAGAGCGGTGTGGCGCTGAATAATGTCACACAGACTTCTTTTCATCACTCCAACACACTGTTTAAAACTGCTAATTTTTCGTAGCAGTGATAGTAGTGATTTCTATTTTAAAATATGTTAAAACTAGCAGTTAAAAACAGTAGTTTATGAAAATCCTTTCTATATGAGAGTTATTTGTTCCAAACGTAAAAAGAAAACAGTGTATAAGCACCATTTTAGACTAACTTAATTTTCTGTAGCTTGATATCTGAATAATAAAGTGATAGACTGCCGTTAGGACTTGGTAGAGTAGTTCATATTATAATTGTCGGAAAACTATTGAATGTAATTATCGGAGCTTTTAGAGATTCAGTTACATATTCTCTTCGCGAATAATTAGTATAAATATGATTAAAAGGTAATAGTTAGTTGAAATTCCTTTGGCTATAGATGAGAACTATTTGACAGTACAAACTAACAGGCTAATAAAAATACGTATTACGTAGTAATTGCTTCGGTTTAAATTTATTTATGAGCTTTTGGCATCTTTGGCTCAGGTCGAGATGAGTTAGGTAGAAGATAGTCTTACTTACCGTAACATGAGTGTTCGATTTGTATAATTTCCAGACATGGGGAAGAATTAGTGATACATATATTTTACGGTATTTTGAAAACGTCCATATCCAAGGCTAGAGGTATATGGAGAGACTAAATTTGGAGATATTTGAAGGGACTAAATTTCCTCTGGAAACTACTTGGGTGAAATAGTAGTGTAAAGTGCAAACAGCAAGCACGTGGAGCAAACTGTTGAGTAAACTGATCAGCAAGCTCGATAGTGTGATAGCACCTTTACACTTGCGCCAATCTTAGCTGAGATCGTCCCTCATACGAACTATCGTGTCAGCAATTAATCAATACCTATTTTCCTCACACTGCACAGTGGTTCCGGAACCCTTAAAACCTGGCATAAAATCAGACAAGCCACATGGACTGCATATGCGGTTTGAAAACGTTACAGATACTTTAAAGATGATAGGAAGTTTGTAAAAGAATATTATGATAATTTTCATAAAAGTTAGGTATAGTTTGTATGTAATAGAAATACAGTATAGCTTGCGTCTTAGTCCTCATCACTCATATCTGCGACGTGGGCCATGAATGGCTGTGGATCTTCCAGCATGCTTAGTATTTCACATGATATTGGCTTTCTATTTTTGGCTGGGTATCATTCTATGCCGCAAGGTCGTAATTAGAGTATCAGAGGTAACGAAAAGGCGTTGCATCATACTTCTCATGGTAAGCTCCCTTAAGCTTTTCCTGGAGTGATGTTCCCAAAATTGCTTCGGATGCTTATTGCGAGCTTCCTGTGCCTCCTCTGACATCTATCCAATAGGCAGATGGGCAGAGGAGATGATGGCCTCTCCATGAACAATCAGCTTGTGCACAGACGCAGGCATGAAGTATCGTGGGTATTGCTGTATGTAGATCTTTGTTGTCTCTAATGCATACGTTTGGAACTTCTGCGTGTTGATGTTGTAACCGCATGACATGGCTTGTAAGATGCACGCGCATATCTTGGTGAGGGCCACACACAAGCCGGTAATCTTCGCAACCTGCTTAGGATGTTCAAAAAATCTTCGCGATTTTTTCCGTCATTTGTTGTCCCCGAACCTCCGTGTGGCTGATCCACGATGAGGCCGAGTTCTTTTAGTTGGAGTTGAACTTGTTTCTTCCGTTGTTCCACCACATAATTATTCTCTTTTTCCCTGACGTCCCATGATTTTATATCGAGACGATATGATGCATGCAGAAGCCATTCCATAAATCTGATCCACGCGTACACCGTGGATAGTCCAAATTTGAAGATATCAGGATTTTTTTTCTTTGGCGTCCTGTTTAAGTCATTCATGTGTTTTGGAGTAGTACCACATACATAACACTTTTGACTGGATGCGGTGTTAGTGAGCGTGTTACAAATCTTCCCATCTACCGTAGTCAGTTCAAGTTGATAGTGAACTTTTGTAAACTGACCGGCTATTGTAATTGTTGTTGGATTTAGCCGCATTTGTTGGTGTTGTATATATTCAACTTCATCTATAGCAACCTATTTCGTTTCCGTCTTCAGCTGGATCCGTACGGGTTGACAAAATCGGGTTGAAGATGCACGGAGATTATGCCAGATAATAACTGTAAAGTTGTGTTGCATGGTAGGGTGCAACTGAAGCAGAACAATGGACGTAAAGAACACATCAGAGTCGGAAAAATTTTGTGCTGGCGAAACTTGTTTGTATTGGGAATGTCCACTGCTTCCATAACAACTAGACTTTGTTAATAGCACATATTTCGTGTAAAAGCTCTGAATGAGGACCTCTTCCTGGACGATAGCTAAGCGTTGACCCGTGTGACTCAAGAGTTCCTGAAGCTACTGTACCTACTCTACATCTGGAACTAATTCTGTCACGTGTAGTCCCTGTGGATACCATTACTTTTTCGACTCTAACAGTTTGTTATAGTCTGGGTAGATATCATGCTGTAAATCCTTTGCGCCAGACCGAATAAGCTGATATTGATGTTTTGTCATGTCACCCTCCAGGTATAGTGCAAGAGCCAGGTCACCCTCAGTTTGTATTTCCGAGTCGCTGATTCCGAAATCTCATGTTGTGTAGATGTCCATGCTACTCTTATTTTCTTTGTTCTAGTCGGAGAACCCTGCATTTCTTTCAATAGTTTCCCTTTTTCAACCTTTCCTTCTTCTCTGAATTTCATAGTGGTACCTTCTGCCAGGATGGAGTTGCTGTGGGAATTTCTTAAGTTCTCTGTCTTCCTTCTACTTGATCGTTCACTGCCGTCCCTAAAACTAACACTTGGTCTCCCCATGGATGTTGACACTCTCTTCCCCTCAAAACAATAACAACAATTCCGTCCAGCAATGTTGCATATTTATGGAAGAAACGCTCGTTCATGCGGTACACTTTGTCAAATCTTTGAAATACATGATTAACAAACAAAGAAACGACGTTTTGAATAGTCTTGCTTTCTTCATCCGTCATTGGCTTCACCTCTTTCAGAACGTGGTTTTCAAGTTGCCTCCATTGCTCTTCCCGTCCTCCACCACTGGAATGCAGCAACAAGAAAAGTCTCTCCTTTTGCGTCGAGACTCCATTTTGGACATGAAGTGAAAGAATAACAGTGTCAGTCATGATGTTGTTATTATAGTTACAATTATTTTCAAATATTCTACTCGTGTGGCTTCATATATGTTGCGATTCACAGCACAACCATTCATATATAAACTTACTTTTCTACAGAAGGGGAAAAGGGGCACTGTTTTCTTTCTCGCCATCTCAAGGGAATATTACTCTAAGTTCGGAACAGTAAATGACGGTGTAAGTAGCTGGAGATTTCTTTTCACACCAAATTTCATTTTCAAGTTTAAAATTATTATTACCGTACTCAGTGTTAAAATTACCTATCATCCATCACATGGTACACGCATATATACAACAAACACCTTTGTCATTCGAAAGATGAATGTTTATATACATATTACAAATGGACACATCATCTTAGTATTGAATGGGTACAGGTAGACAAATCCCACAACCATGCCGACAATTTTGCATGAAACTTGGGGAAAATCACCAGAACTTTTTGCTACAATTTAGGTGGTTCTGGACGACTACTGGGAGGCGGGGGCTAGTTTGCTATTCCGAGACATTTGACTTTCAAAACTATATAGCACACATTCCATTTGTGTGTTTGAAAAAATCATTTTTGGCTAGGTTTACAGGGTTCCTGGACTCCTGTGCACTGTGCTAACCGCTTTATACACTATCCCCATTCTTATATCCTTTACATCCGCTTCCATTATGGGTAATCTTTCTGTCCTCTGTACCTTTGAAAATATACTCTTCATGTGAATACTGAACGCAATACTGAATAATGTGCGCTTATTTTGTATCGGGAAAGAATGGAAACAGACACTGGAAAGAGAGGAAAGAAAGAAAGGAAAAAATAACTAACAATTGAAAATGTGGTATCATATGTTAGATCTGATTGTTATTTTTTCGTATTCTTCTCGGGGATGTTATAATCAATAGCATAACGTTATTTTTAATTGGATGAATTTTGCCTGCCGAATCTTGGCAGGTGTCTATGTAATTGACAAGAGGTGGAGTTGGTTTTGTTTATCTAGAAGGCTTGTGGGTGTATAGAATTTCATATGAAAAGAGTCTCACAATGATCATAAATATGTTCAGTTACATTGAACTATAACTCTGCATTTGAGGAAGACACTCTTACAGTGTCGAAACTATTACACTATATGTTAGTTTTGTATTGTTAAAATTAAATCTATAGCCATGTCATTTCATTTTTATAACTCAATAGGTGCAAGACCTGGTTATAATTACATTCAACCATGTCAAGATGCAATCTGTTCATCTCTTTCATACCCATTAAAGCTAACAATTTACTCTAAAGCACTTTACCGACCGGGTAGCCGTGCGGTCTAAGGGGTTAGGCCAACGACTCGAAGGTCCCGGGTTCGAGTCCCGGCAGGAGAATGGGTGTCTTTTAACTCAAACGTGACGGATAATCGTGACGGGCCGAAGTCAACAGTTACCAGACTGGCCCATATAA
>JAGDQP010038646.1:7388-18075 GCA_022664845.1 Lepisma saccharinum
AGAAAATTGAAGGAAATTCTTTATTGAAGTACTTGTTACCAACAACTGGATGTGAAACACAAAGTAACTTTCTGTATCGAGTAACCTCATAATCTTTATCTGTAGTTTTAGTAACAGCTTTTAGAATTGCAATTGATATTCAACTAAATAGCAGTGCAGAAGTTCAGCCTTCTGTAAAACTATAATTATTTTATTACTTTAAAAAACTATTTTATTATAATAAAATCTTATTTACAAATTCCTTAATAAAACACTTTAAACTCAGGGAACATAAAGGATTATCTATTTTAAAGCAATAAAACAGTTAGATTATAAGTCAGATACTAAGGCATTACAGCTGAAGTCCATTCACTTAAAGAAATTTTGTTTCGTATTGAAGACTTGAAGGAAATTCACTTTATATATTTGCATAAGTAGACTCTTTCTAAATATTTTAAAATTATTAAATACATTTAGAACTATTCTGAACTTATTTGTCATATTTGAAAATATAAGTAACATTTACAAAGCTACGATTAAACAGGTTTGCGTCATTTAGGGCTGATTTTGATGAAAGTCATTGCTTGCTTTGCTTGCGATTTGTATGAGTTGCCAATTGAAACACGTGTTTTATTGCAGAGTATTGCAAGTTTTAAGTGTAACACGTGTTTCAATTGGCTATTCACAAAATTGCAAAGAAAGCAAGCACCGCTAGCTTTCATGAAAATCAGTCCTTACTCAAAACAAATATCTCTGGATTTAAGACTTTCCGGCTTAACACGACATATTGCCAATGTACGTTTTCCTCTGTTCTTTCCAGCTCTGAAATTCACACTGAATAAAGTTTGTATTCTGGGTATAAAATCAAGTTTTGAATGCGGTTTTAAGTTTGGAAAATTTGGTGAAAAGTGATTGTCAAGAAGTTTCCTCGTTTTCTTTTTTCTTTTCAAAAAATAAGGTCGGGACTTTTAACTGGGTGAGGCCTTATTGTCTAAGCGATTTGAAATTAAGATGAGACGAGTAGTGAATTATGGCATTATCATGGTGTATTGTGACTTTCTTGTAATGCTGATTTTAGTGCTTTGTTCAGATTATTATCTTACGTCTTGGAATACCTTTCATTCTTTTACTGTCCCACCTTCCACCACGGAGTACACCAGGACCCCTGTTCAGTTCCATAACACAGGCATGCTGATTTCGGAAGAAGACCTGGTAAAACATTTTTTTTTCCTCACGGGGAGCGCTTTGTTACGCCATTCACATGAATTGTTTAGTATTCTGTAATTTGTGAGATTTGTAGAATATGCCCAAGTCTCATCGCTTGTAATCACACCATTAAATAAATTCTGCGTGGAATTTACAAATCCCTCCATCCTTAGGAAGAACTCTGTATCACAGGATATTGCTGGCAAGAACACCTTATTGTACGACCATGAACATAGCTTATGCAAAGAAATTAAGATGAATTTATTGAATGTGATTAAAATGAATTTATGATGAATTTATTACGTACTACAGAAGTTTCATTTCAAATGACTAAAAGACATAAGTAGCACCAGGCAATCAGCAGGTGTTACTTATTGAAAAAGAAAACCGCAAATAATTGACAGAATAGTCATGATGAGGTATACACCCTCCATTCCAAAAGAAACCGAACGTTTTAAAAAAACAAAAAAACAATGAACATTTTGGAACAAATCATTTTTATTAATCAATGTATTCCCCTTCTGCATCGATACACATATTTGCACGCTCCAACAAGTTGTCAAACGACTTCTCCATGTCCTTTATTGGAATGGTCTTTAGGACGGCGGTCGTCGCCTTCTCAATGGCTTCAATCGATGCGTGCCACTTTCCTTTCATCGCCAAATGCAGTTTCGGGAACAGATAGAAATCACACGGAGCGAGATCTGGTGAATAGGGCGGATGATGCAAACGAATAATGTGATTTTTGACCAAAAATTCAGTTACAAGTCGCGAACGATGTGATGGTGCATTATCGTCCAAAAGAGTCCAACTGCCGATTTCTCGATATTCGGGCCGAATACGACGAATTCTTGCCAGCAAACGCTTCATGAAGCCCAAGTAAAACTCTCCAGTAGCTGTCTGGCCGGGCTGAACAAATTCTTTGTGGATAATTCCTTTTGAATCGTAAAAACAAATCAGCATCACCTTAACTTTTGACTTCACCAAGCGACTTTTTTTCGGGTGGTCCTTCATCCGGCGCTCTCCATTCAGCACTTTGCCGCTTTGTTTCGGGCTCATATTCAAAACACCACGTCTCGTCACCAGTTACAATCGATTTCAAGAAGTGTCGATCCTGCCGAGCACTTTTAACGATGTCTTCTCAATGCGCGATTCGATCAACTTTTTGGTCTTCGGTGAGTTTGTGTGGTACAAACCGCGAATTAACCTTCTTAAGGCCCAAAACTTCGGTCAAAATGCGGTATGCGGTTGTTTGAGGAATGCCTAATTCCATTTCAATAACTTTCACCGACGCTTTTTTGTTATGTTTGATGAATTCGCGCACTTTTTTGATGTTTTCTTCCGATAATCCGGTTCTGGGACGGGCTGATCTTTCGTCATCATCCAGCGTCTCTCTACCCGATTTGAATCGCCTGAACCACTCGTAAACTTGCGTACGGGATAGACACTCATCACCATATGCATTTTGTAGCATTTGGTGCGTTTCAGTAAAAGGTTTACCCAGTTTAACACAAAACTCAATTGCAGCTCGTTGTTTGAAACTCATTTTCCGACCGATGAACACAACACACTGACAGTTGAAACGCAATAACTTTGTTGCCGTGCATCCAAATGTCATGACATTTATACCAGTTGTCAATGAGGGACTACGCCATCTACCGGTAACATATTACAACAGATGGCACTAGTGGTACTATTTGTTTTCAACAGTTCGGTTTCTTTCGGAATGGAGGGTGTACTTAGGGAAGACAACAAATATTTTCTGTGCATCAGTGAAAAGAGTTCGGAAAACGATTGATGAAGTATTTTAATGCTGTGTGGAGCAGAAATGAGAACTATGAAACATGGTGAAAGAACATTAGAAACATTTTAAATATGAACTGGAAGAAAATGACATCCAGGTATAAAATGACCCGATAACAAACTATATTACAAGGAGATGAAGAGAGCACAATATGTAAGAACATATGTAAGAGTTAGGACTTAATGGTTAGCACGTTGTTTGCACAGGAATCGCATACTAAATAAAATTATAGTTAAAGAACGTAAAGAAATACAGTCACGGAAGAAATAAAAAGTTGCTTTGCATCCGGCAACGCATGTTTCTATTCAGTCCAGCAACTTATAACATCGCGATTAATATTAAAAAATGCTGAAATTAAAAATATAAAGAATTGTTATTCTGCCGGTAATACTTTATGGCTGCGAAGGTTGCACTACGACCCTAACAATTGAACATAAAGTCCCTGTGTTTGATATTTGTTTTTAATTATACAGGTAGAAACGACTCGATATAACCAGAGAATGGAGGAGACTACATAATGAAAAACTCCACAGACTGTATGATTCAATTGAATTTATAAGACCAATAACATTACGAAGATTAACATGGTATAACGAACATTTTGTGGTTTCGTTACACTTTTATCTCGCTAAACTATTCTGGTATTTTTTGTTGTTTTAGTAACTTTGATTTATATTATTGAACAGTGTTTTCTTGGAGAAAGAGGTGTAAAACTATTGTGTGACAGAGCCACCTCACGGCTAAAATTGTAACTACCAACTTTGACGGCGATGTGAGTGACCATGAGGTCCATATAATAGCCTGTGATAAAGAAGGGGGCAAGGTGCGTAAAATTTAGCCCCATCATTATATTGATTTAAGTATTGAGTTAGTCGTTATATAAATGAAGTATATAATATTGGTTGTTTTCCTAATTTCCATACTTGTGGGATTTCTGAATTTTCGATTTGCGTCTGCAAATTTGTGTGGAAAGTATTTTTCGGAGAATCGGCAGTTTTACGAATTTGTTGGTAAGTGTTATTTTCCAGATGATTTTTCAATTTTGTCGCGTGAAGTAAATTCCTCAAACGTGGGGAAGAGTGATATTTCTGAAATAGTTTATTGCAAAAGTCGTCCATGCACGTCGGGAAATTTTATATATCAATGTCTTGCAATTGTATCGATTTTCTGTGAGCTAGAACGCAGATTGAATTTCAACGTGCTGTTTGGTATCTACCGAATCTATTTCCATCTTATGTTATTCGTTGTTAATATTAGTTAGAAGATGTGGGGATTATCTTGTTAAGTCCTATTCTTGCTATATCAGAAAATATATTATTCAGAATTTCCGAATTTCAGGTTCGTGAGTCTCCTCGTGGATAGTATCCGATACGTAAGTCCGAGTTCAGAGATACTTACCCAAGACCGTGTTGGAGGTATAAACGTAAACCTACTTTTGTCTTTGCAATAATTTTTTGTTTGCTTGGGCGGCAGCAGGAATCGATCCCACTACCTCATATCTTCGCTAATATCGGACCTACCGAGTTTAAATTTAGCATACAGTCTTGTCAGGACATTCTATTACATTTCTAATTGGTGGGAATATAGTTCGTTAGGGATTAATTCTCTTTTCTATATTGTTTCGAAATTTTCAAGTGGATGGCCGGCAGTAGGGATCGTAGCCATTATCTTGTAACTTCGGTAATATTGGTCGTATTGAGTTGGAATTTGGTATTCAGTTATTTCGTCGTGTTCTTTGAGAGCTCCTATTATCGGAGCAACGATTTCATTCGAATTAAACCGAAAACCACATGTTTTGGAGATATAGGAATCCAAGTGGTAATTTCTACATATAGAGTTGGATATACTGAAAATCGGGAGATCGAGTGTTATATAGTGTATATTATAATGCATGTATATTTACTGGGTATTTTTGTGAGTGTAATTCTTTCTGAAGAAATATTCGATTCGTGTGTTATATGGATCAGTACCTTGGGAATTGAACAGGTCCAATTTGTATATTGTTTGTTATTTTTTTTAGAAATGAAACAATTATTAGTTCGATTATATTGTTGTTATCCAAATTGAAATTTAATTTTGTTCTTGAATTCAAATATCAACTTAATTACCTACCCTCTGTAACGAACATTTTGTCGTTTCATTACACTTTTATCCCACCAAATTATTCTGGTAATTTTTATTATGTTTTAGTGGTTTTGAAATATTTCTGAGAAAGTGTTTACTTGGAGAAAGTGGTGTAAAACTATTGTACGACTGAGGCGCCTCGCGGCGAAATATGTAACTACTGATTTTGGATGACGATGTGAGAGACCATGAGGACCTCATAATTAGCTGTGAGATATATGGGAAAGGTGTGTTTTAGATCCTTGAATTTTGAGTGTTCGGATATATGAAGTTCCGTTACAGAGTAGAGTGTGTTCCTGCTTTCCCTATTTGTGGGATGGATTATTTCGCGGTTTGAGTCTACGAGTTTATTTGGAAGTTTTGTTTCGGAAATTCAGAATAAGTACATAATTTTTGGTAAGTTGAAATTCGGCGATGATTGTGTTATTTAGAAATGTAAAATAAATTCCTCAAACGTGGGGAAGAGAAATATTTATGAAGTATTTTGTCGGAGATTTGATCAAGTATTTTGTATTATTTCGTGTTTGAGCAATATGGGAGTATTGCAAGTTGGGAGTACTGAAGTTTGAATTGATAGATTCTATTGCCATCGGGTATTGTTAGTGCCTATTAACAGTAATATACGTTGTGTTATTATGTGAAGTCATGTTCAACCGTTATAAGATATATTTTTGGGAATTGAACTCGGCCATGTGGTCGCTACTCTGATCGTTACCACGTGATCGACGGAACTAGTCAGTGTGTTCTATATACTTTGTATCTTGTTTATTTTTCTATTTTTTGATTGGGAAGTAATTTATCACGGGAAGGTTCGAATCCCAGCTCGTACAGTTTGGATTGTATTCATCGTATCTGTTTGGAATTTAGTATGCCTTTTCGTGTGGTTCTTCAATGAAAGTTCGTATTTGTGGAACACCGACGTATTAGGGATTATAGGAAAGTCCACAAGTATCGGAAACAGAGGAATACAAGCGGTAATCTTGGTATATGTGTTTAGATATTTGGATAATCATTATATTGGGTATGACTTTCTCTATTATAGTATACATATATATTTTTGGAGAACGTGTTGTGTGTGTGTTGTATTGCAAAGATATATTCGATTCATTTGTTACTTTGTTCTGACTACTGAACAAATTTATTTTTGTATATTTCGTGTAATTGCACTTTGTAGAAAGAAAGAAATAGTAGTTTACATTATATTGTTTTATGCAAAATTGAATTACAGTATTTTGCTTTCTAATTAAAACATTATCTCAGAAACCTATCCTTATAGTAGAGAAATTAATTGTGGGGTCCCTTCGAGGATCCTCCCTTTGTTTCAAGTACTTTCGTTGGTAACCTTTATTGCTTTGAGATTCTGGATGACTTTCTAGTAGAAGTGCTCGCACAAATCCGAAATATGTGGAATCTTAAAGTGGTGAGGGTGACTGACAAGGGAGTGACTGTTCCACAACTCGCAGGTAATTATCTTAGAGCAAAGTTCTTGGTACTTAGATTATAGATTCCACTAGACGTATTACTTATGTGGTTTTTTATAGTACCTCACTTGAGCTTCTTACCTCCACTATGGGAAAAGGTTAATGATTTACTTCAGTCGACGAAGATTACGAGTAGTCTTTGTTTTGTGCTGAAATTTCACATGTTAGGAAATTGCCTCTTAACAAGTGTGTATTGCTTGGACATTTGTTTCTAGTTTTTTTGTATCATAAACTTCAATATGTATAGAAGTGCAGAAAGTAGTTATTTACTGTTAACGCGACCACCTGTTAGATTCGATGGAGTTAGGTATCGTAACATTGAATATGTTGAACATATGTTAGGCTCTAATAACAATTTAATATTGTTAGCATCTGCAGCTCAGCAGGAAATGTTAAGTTCAGAGCATGTGTATTTAGATCGTAGTGTTTTCAGTCCTCGTAAAACTGCTGTTAAAGAGTTAGATTTAACACGTAGATTGAGAGACGCATTTGAAGGTCAGGTTGTGTCTGAGTTACAGGAAAATGTTAGTCCTTACAGAGAAATTCGCAGAACATTTGATAAGGCAGTTGAAACTGAATTGGCCTCCGAGGCGAAGGTGTGTGAGCGATGCACACATGTGAGTCAAAGTTCTGTACACGTACCAATTTCATTGGTAGTTAGAGAGAGAGGCAAAGAGACAAGTAATTTTTCCGATGGTCAAGGTTGTTTTTCTCAGAGTAGAGGAAAAGAAGCACACAGTTTAGTGCACGCTGATAGAGGTAGACGTGATATACCTCGAGGTTTCGAAGCACAAGGGAAACGAAAGATGTTTTCTCAATCAGACAAGTTACTAGACAATGCAATGAGTCATGCCTTTGAATTGTATATGCGTACCATACATATGTGCAATGTTAAAGATGACCATGAACTTTTTCAGTTCTTGGTATCTGTTTATAAAATCTATGTTAGGGAAATCTTTTCGGTAAAAGCCTTGTTAATGGCTGTTTTTATCAAAACTAGAGGTGAATTAAATTCTGAATTGCTTGACCTGATTTCTACCGAAACAAATTGGTTGCTTATTTGTCGTAAACTAATGAGCAGATTTTGTTCCTCGTTAACTATTAAGGATTTGAATAATGTTTTTGTCACCAGAATACAAAGTCGTCATGAGTTACTTTCAGAGTACTATAACGACATTCTTCTATGCTACACTGTTTTGTATGGACGAAGGGATGAGAGTATATGTATAAATATTATTATGACCGGTTTGAATCCTACTGTTAGGTTTGAGTTGTTTGAATTTTCTTTCCCTAAAACTTTGGAAGAATTTAAAAAAGTATTATTAGGTTATGAGGTTGTTCAGAAATCTAAAGTTAAATATGAGCTCCTTTCCAAAGCGGTGCATTCAGTTGATAAGAAGATGATACAATGTTATTTTTGTATGGGACCTCATTTGCAGAGAGACTGTGCATAATATAAGAAGTGTAACGTCCCCCGGCGAGTACATCCGGGAGCAGGTATTGGAAATTGGAAGTCGTGTTCCGAGCGATATGAATCGAACTAATTCACGTAACAATGAACCAAGAAAGCGTGAGAAGTGTGAAAATCCCGTGGCTCCATTTACCCAAGTGTTTATATATGTTAGATTGTATCAAACTGCGATTGATACATGTTCGTCGATTTCCATTTGCTCTCAGAAGTTAATAACTGTATTGTGGAGAACTAATCAGTTAGATCTTCGATAAAGATTCTTTCAAGGGGTTGGAGTAGAAGACCAACAAGTAAGTTTGGATAAGTGTGGATTTATGCCCGTAGCTTTCGGAAGGATAAAACTATACCACAAGTTCTTCATTGCGAACAAACTGAACACGGATGTATTTGTAGGAATTGATTTCCAGGAAGCTAATCAGTGTAGTGTGGATCTACCCGAAAGAAAGTTTTACCTTTTAAATAAAACGTTTAGCGTATCGATAAACTTGAAAGACTTTGTTCCATTTGTGCAAACAGAGACTGCTGCTTGTAATGTCTATTTCAGGTGTGTATCCAAAATCAATTGGTTTGTTGGACAGGGGTCGAGTTTTAATCCCGGATCGAGCATAATGAATGTACGGGAGGGTACGAATGAAGCAGAAGAAGAGAGCTCTTACGTGGAATCAACTTCAGGAATGGATTATCCTCAAGACTTTGGTGCGGAAAATGGAGAGGAAGCCACGAATGCAGAGGTTGCGGATGTGGATCCGACCTTGGCCCAAATGAATCCTGAACTTAAGAACTACGTTGAAAGGTTAGTAGAAAATTATAGTGATATTTTACTGATAAATCAGGAGTCGTTTCAGGATACGAACTAGACTTCAAAGTAACTGAAGGCCCCCAGTGAGACTAAAACCTTATGCAATGGCGCGCTGATAGGGATGATTGGATGATTGGATTAATCATGGTCGGGTGGAGAAGAGTCAAAGTACTTGGGCATCGCCTTGCTTTTTAGTAAAAACAAAAATAAGATCAGGCCAGTTATCAACTTCCCCCAAGTGAACAAGAGTGATGCACACGGTTCAGCCTATCCCGAACAAGGAGGATGTGTTGTCGTATCTTAGTGAGGGTTCCATTTACAGCGTGCGTGACGTCAACCAGACCTACCTCCAGATTAAGTTAACTCAAAGATCACGTCCGTATATTGCTTTACTTACCCATAGGGGACTTTACCAGTATTGTTTCTGTCCGTTTTGTTTGATATCCCGATCTTTCGCTCTCTCCGAAATAATGTACGATATGTTTTACCATTTACGGAACGAAGAAGTGACTTTCTTTTTTGACTATATTTTGATTGTAACTCGCACTGTGGAAGAGCATAAATTCAGGTTCCGAAAGGTATTGGACATTTTGAGGAGGATGGGCGTGACACTCAATCAGCGAAAATCTGTTTTCCTACAAAGTCGAATTAAGTACCTTGGGTTCCAAATAGAAAATGGATGTATGGAAATAGACGAAGACCCCCTCCAATCTATTTTGGATATTCCGGCCCCCAAGACGAGAATGGTATTGCTCTGATTGTTGGGAAAACTTCAATTTGTTTCCAAGTACATTCCAGGGTACCAAGAAGTGATAGCACCCCTTAGTGTCCTCAGGAGCGCCAAGAAGAGATTTGTGTGGGATCGAAGCTGTTCTGCAGCTTTAGCGAAAATCGCAGAACTTTTCAAAAAGCATACTATTTTGAAGCTACCGGACTATTCCAAGCCTTTTATAGTATATTAGGATTCATCGAAATGAAGTCTTGCGGGATATATCGGGCAAAAATGTGATCAAGGAGACTTCAGTCCTGTGGGATATTTCTCGAGGAGATTGAAGGAATCTGCCCTTAGCATATACATACATACTTGAACTTCGAGCTGCGGTAGAAATGTTGGAAAGGTATAAGTACTACCTTTTCAATAAGTTTGAACTTTATGTTGACAACCTGTCATTAGTGTGGAACCTGCGGAATTCCAAGAGACTCAAACGGCATGGTACCCTCTTGGAAAGGCTGCTTGCATTTAATTTTGACATAAAGTATGTACCTAGTAAAAAGAATGTATGTTCTGATTTTATTTTATGTGTAGTGGTGTTACGTCAACAAGCAGAGATGATATCAAGTGATTTACAGTGTTGCTAATTCGAGACGGAATTTACTAAAACGGCACTGAGATTATTAAGTTCAACATAGTAAAAGTATTTCAAGGAATTTTATACGGGATATTTAAAGACTAAAATTAGCATAAATAAAGAAAGGCTGTTCTCTTCGAATGGAACATAAAATCAGCAGTGTCATGTTAATATTAACTCGTTGATAAAGTTTATAGTTGTCTTTACGTGCTGCAAAGAAAATGATTCTGTTTAAAATATTATTGAAGAATTTAACAATCATCCATGTCAATGAACTTCTCATCTTCGTGATAAATGCCACATTGTTTATTTTTAAGATAGTATTAGTTTCATACCGAAGTTCCAGTTACGTCTTATTTTGGAATCCAGTTGGTTCGGATAATATCCAGCCTTGAGGGGAAACATAACCCGGTGTAGCGGCGTAAATATATATATATATATATATATATATATATATATATATATATATATATA
>JAGDQP010038647.1:0-18074 GCA_022664845.1 Lepisma saccharinum
AATATGTAATCTGTATCCCCCAAAATTGATATTTCTGGAATTAGAGAAACAAATCGAAGCTTTTTCTGAGATAAATTGTGAAATTATACTTTAAAAATAAAGTATTTTACCTTAGGAGGGCGCACGCTCCCAAACCCCTCTGTGGATCTGGCACTGGTACTGATGTTACTGTAAATGTGATTAATTTCACAAATACAGTAGAACCGCGGTAATCCGACCTCCGATGGTTCGACTCCTCGCATAATCTGACTCCCGCGGAGGTTGGGGAATGCTGACGTATGTCTGTACTTGTCCTTAAAATACTACCTACTTCGTTGAGTAAGTTAGCTGATGACACTCGATTAGTGCATTCTGATGTTTTGCTTTAAGAGTGTTTGTTGTTTAAGCAGTGACTTTTTACAAAGTGGACATTTTGTTTGTGCTTAAAAATCGGCTTTTAGTGTATTGTACTCGTCCCATTATGGCAATTAAAAAGCGAAAACACGCGACGATGAGCTTGAAGGACTTTAATGTATTAAATATTTATGCTTCTCTGATAATTCGACCTTCCTTGCATTCCGAACATGACCTCAGTCCCATAGATGACGGATTAACGGGGTTCTACTGTATACAGAAGTTTTGGTTATTTATTGTTCATAATAACCAACTTGTTTGCAAACCGTAATAACTTTTCCGTTTCTATTCGTTTGCAGATAGCACAGTGAACGTGCAGCAAGTTTGCCATTTCAAGGCTGCAAATTTCCTACAATCTTGTAACAAACTGGCTAGTTGACAAATATCAAATTTGCCACAAATGTTGCATGCCTTTCAGTGTAAACTTCCTACAAACATTGTTTTTAAAAACGTTCTTAGACCAACAACGAGCCTGTGATCTACAAAAATTTCAGTCTGCAGTGGGGTTCGAAGCCATAATCTTCTTCATATTTGTTTGTTGTTCGTCACTCTAACCACTACTTCATGGTTCTTGTGCTGGACGAAGTACATTTCACTAGTCCTTTTATATAACGAAAACAATTTCTGGAATAAAAGTAGACTTTAATTCGAAACTGGGAAAGCTATGTTTATCCTGTGTTAGAACTATGAAGAAGGTTGATTCGTGATTTTTCACAAACAAGTCACCTCAAGAGTATCAAAATGATGTTTACTTTACTGTTCGGGTCGACTACACTTCTCAAACAAACTGGCTGCCAATTTCCCAGATAGTACGCTACTTTAAACCAAGTTTCGACTAGCCTTGATTTTTCCTTACAATGATAGATTAACAGTAATGTTCCCCGTTGGATTAATAACTGGAACGCCGGGGTCTCATAAAAGATTTTTTTAACAACTTCTTTTCGTTCGTACTTATAAATATGCCCTCCCTTTTCCTTCATATTTTTCAACATTTTACACAATTTTAAAAACTGTATGCATTTCCCGAAAATAAACAATTCAACGCAACATACATCATGATGATTTTCTTGAGGAGACTTGCTTGCGAAAAATCAACGAAGCAGGCTCTAAAATAGGATCAATAAGTTTTCACAGTTTCGAATTTCTGCCTATATCAGGGCATTTACTTCAGAAACTGTCTTCGCAACATAAGAAGACTAGTAAAATAGTCAGGAGTGGAACGATAGATCAATGAGTAGATTGATGTACTACAAACAAAACTGAAGATTCTAGGTTCGAGCCCTAATCCAGACAATAGAAACATTTTTTCCGCCACAGCCCCCATGTTTAACAAGACAATTTTGGTAGAAGTTCTCGCGTATAACTGTAAATGCTCTACCAGGGCTCGATAATAGCGACAGTTCCGACCAGAGTTGATGCCTTCAGTTTTTAACCAAGGATGTTCTAATAGAGGATATGCGATATTGTCAAGAACATGAACATCAAAGCTTAGTCCCGCCCAGTGAGCCCACTTACTTCAATCAAAAACATTATTTTCGGCTAACAAAGATGGCAACAAACTCTAAAGTTGTTTGCAAACCAATCAGATACATCGCCTTGGTCGATGCTCAGTTGTTTTTTTGGCTTCACTATTTCTCCGCGCATGAGATAGCTACAAGCAAATCCCCTATTAGCATATCCTTGTTTCTAACCAATCAACCGTCATTCTTTATCTAAGTAACTGAACGAAGAAGAAGAAAAATTATTCTACCTCGTACAGACAAAAAAGGATATAAAATCAAGAGAAAAGAGAACATAAGTTTCGAAGGCAAAGATGAGATAAAAAGCAATCTATTTCTAAAGAATAAAAGTGACTATAAACCAATATAGAAGGTCAAATTATTTATTAAATATTTCTTATGAAACGTAACGACTATTATGATCGAAAACTTCATTCACATCTTAGCCAATGAAAATTAATATAATTTCCCGCCAATGGCATTTCTCGGCGGTATCACGTGATGTTATTCCCGTCCTCCGACCTACTCATCAGATGGCAACACAAGTCTTTTTGTATACTATGCACAGTATAGCAAGAGGCACTTCATATTATTTTCTTTGGAAGTATTAGTTTTGTTGAGAAATTGAGAAAAACCTTTTAAAATGGAAAGTGACATAAATTCTATGGAAGTTAGCAGGTTCGGCGGTTCAGAAGCGACTCTGAGTCATGGGTTTCTATCGCCATTACAATATATGAATATGTTATTGGTAAGCAAAACTTGTGTACCTTTAAAAGTATGGAAACAACATATAGTTTCTTTTATTTCTCGTTAATTTATCTTTGTAAACTAACATGATGTTGACTGCACACATTATCAATTACGTTTGTCTGAAATTTATAATATTGATTTAATAATGAATCAAAAATCATCATCTGACAATTAGTGTGTGTAGTCATCGGCTTGGTTTTAATTGTTCACAGGGCACTTTAATTAAAATCCCATCCTAGTATTCTAAGTAGTAATCAGGCACATTAACGCTTTAGTTTTCCCAAATCCTAAATGTTAATGCACTTGATGGAAACGTTTCTTGATGGATAAGCTAGAGCCCTTATGGATGAGTCTTCGACAAATGTCCTTTTATGATGTTTTTAGTTCATTACGAAACTTAGAACAACCATTGAAAAATGTATGAACGGTAAACTTAGGACGGTATTTGATATGAATAGCACTCACAAGTGAATGTGAATATTTTCTGTCTTTTCGAGGAACTTAAAGATTTCAAATAAAAACAAGCTACGTAATGGTTTTATTATAGACAAAACCAAAGCGCTCTCGTATAAATTCAAATTATCTTATAACATATCCAAAAGAAAGAGTCAAAATCATAGGGACAAATGGAGATTACTAAGGGAATCCTGGGACATGCCAGTCTGGCCCGTAAATGTTTAAGGACCTTAATTCAATTCAATTAAGTTAAACAATATAATTATAGCTGCAGGACTAGTGTTACATATGCTAAGAATTCTTTAGAAATAATGTTTGGTCAAATGTAATGTAATATATTGTATCAAATATTATTCTGGATTTTGTATTATAATGATTGTTTTTTTTCTATTAACATTATATATAATCCTCCTGCAATTGGACATTTCTGATCTCTATCCGGTGAATGAGCGATTTTTCTCATTGCTATATTTCGGACATCTTTCCGGTGGGAACACATTCACTAATTTTTGGGAAACAATTTTAAACTGGAGGTCTCCTTATTATAGTGACAATGACAAGTCCCCATCTTGTACCTGCGGGCAAAATACCAATAATCATTATTAAGGCGAATAAATAAAAATATATATATTTATATATAAATGCGTTTTTATCATGTGTACATAGGATAATTGAAAACGATATGGAAATTTTTAAACTTTCGAAAATGATTTTATGTATCTCTTGGATGGCAATTCTGACAAGAGGACCGAAATCAAATAGTCTGTATCTTATGCCTTGATTAAATTACTAACATCTTACCGTGCTTAACGTTAACCGAGATCATTTTAGTAATGTTACCGTTGACGCGGTTTTCAAATTTAACCAGCGTCAACTTACGACGGTTATCTTCTTACATTAGTTATCTAAACGCAAGATGGCCGTTAAGCGCAGCTCACTTCGTGAGTTTATTTCTTTCTGTATCGAAATATATAGCATCCTAGAGGTGCGTATCAGTTTTAAAGTATAAAAGAATGATTGCAGAACTAATCTACAAAATTTTACGCTACAATCAATTCATTTGTGTTCATTATTTTATAATTTTAACTTCTACCGTGTAACCTTAGAGTATGGAAAATGGAGGTTCCTTACTCTAAGCCTGTTTCTTTACTGACAATAGCAGTAGAAGCAACCAAGTCAAGTTCCGTAGTCTAAACGCAGTTATTTCAACCATAACTTCTACCATCGTAACAATCTTAGTAATTAAGCAAGACATTACTGACGGAATGTATAGTATCCAAGGAAGACAATGAGCGATATTCAAGGAATATTTTCGTGTCTTCTTTCCTTAACAATTTTATTTATTTATTTTCCAAAATTACGTAGAATGATGTAGCAGGTTTCTGAAAATTTGAACTGGCGTGTTCAACACGTTTCAATGACATTATCAACGTCATCAATGACGAAATATCCATAGCAACACAAGAAAGTCGGGCAATACTAGATCAAAACGCGGATATCGACCATGTTTGGCCGTTCTGAATACACATCGATCGACATTGCAGTGGTACGATGTTTCGATGTTCATTGCTATTCCTTCTTCGCGATGTTATCCTCTCAGATCTATTACACCTTAAAGTACTATTCTTAATAATTAGTAGAGGCAATAGATCTTCATGAATAAAGGTGTTTAACTTTCCTGAGTAAAATGTTTAAAAAATCGTAAGTACAAGGGTAAATTTCTTGAATAGTTAAAAAAAAAATATATTGAATGACGGTTTAAAACTTTAGAGATAAACCTTGCACTAATGAGTGCTACTAAAAACGTAAAAGAAAGTGCCTTTCTTTCACCTACTTCTTACTCATTTGCAAAAACAGATATCACAATTTTAATAAACACGTGTACAACTATGAAGGAATTTATTTCTCAATCATTCAACTCAGTTTTTCGTAGGCATATCATGAACACAGTTTCAAATTTGTCGCGGTCAGATTTGTTCGATTGTTGAACAGCACACAGGAAAACTTAAAAATAATCTCTCACAGGCTGCATTTGAAACTTTTATGAGCTCTTTCTGATAGCGAAATTTATGGTGGCGTGATATCTCGCATGTTCGACTAGTTTTCACTTTTAACTTCCCACTAGATGCCATGCAATGATCACAAAATTGCCATTAATGGAGGATGAAGTGTACTACATTCTTACATTCTCTGTGCTACGACAATCTGATGATAGGTTTTTGAAGACGAATTATATTGCTTAGGAATTATTTTCGTGAATGAATTAACAAAAATGGTCTAATTTCGTGTGTAGTGTTCAGAATTCGTGGATAGAAGCAAAAAGATCTAAACATCACGAATATTTCGAGAGTTAAAAATCACATTTTCACGAAGTGCTAATAGCCATCTATCTACTCCATATGCTTTCTTGAATGTATAGATTTTTCGCGAATTCGCGAGTCTTGAAATTTTACTGTGTACTGTCCCTACCTACAATTACATTAAAGCTGTGTTTAACACTGACGAGCTTGCTCAAGGACAGATTCTTCGAGCGAACTGACCAGCAAACTCGATAATGTAATAATGCCCTTAGAAAAAATAAGAATTCATGTTCCTTGGATAAAACCAGATCTAATATATTTGTTGCTGTTGTTGCTACCGAAGATCTTATCTATAGTCTGGCAAAAGTCTATAATCAGTATTTATGAACAGTATTTTCGTCAATATTGTCTATTTTTATATACTTTATCTGTATAATTTTATTTAATGCGCTTATAATAAATTATACTTGAATAATTAAAAAAAACTAATGAAATACTGTAAAACATGTCGTTTATAAGTATTTTACATTAATTCCTCATGGTACTGTTTACTATACTGTTGTATTAAGATGACTGTTCTCTGTCTCTTACATATGCTGTACTCATGTTATTCGTACTGATTTTGTGCTGTATAGGCTCTAAATCACTGTTCACGGCACGCAAATAAAATTATCATTATAATTATTATTAAATGTTTTATCTACAGATGATTATTCTTTGATAAACAATTTTATACTAGACGCAAGCGATTTTAGAATATAATTATATCTATATCTTAAATCTATATCTTAAAATGCCTGAGTAGGAAGTGTGTATGATAAACATAATTATAATAGAAGAAATATCTTTAAAGAACAACTGGAAATTTCTTATAGTGTAATTTGAGAAGTTACTCTAATTTTAAAACTTAATCTCTTTCAGAAATCATTCTCTTAATCTGGAAAGGAGAGCTTATTCCAATGAATCCGTCCAATGGAATGGTTGATTGGTTTAGTGGATATGAAATCGTCGGGATGGTGCTACAGCCGGTCGATCGTTCCCCACCGTCCGTGTATTCGCATAGGTCGGTGGGACTTTCGTCCGTTTGTGTCACCTCGTAGATCGTCGTGTGAATTCGTCCACAGATTACAAAGAGAGACCGAATGCGAAGAAGAAGAAAGAGGAATAAAGGAAGAGAAGAAAGAATTTCTTCACCAAGAAGAGATTTTGAAAACTTGACAATATTTAATATAACACGTCCGGTCTCACATTGCCACAATAGTTTTCTGTCGCTGTAATTTGCAGTGTTAATATTATGTAGTAAAATTTAAAGTTATTATCATGTAATCTTATATATTGTTCGTAACTGATAGCTTATTACATTGGAGAACAAGTTTAAAGACTATGTCTATAACGTCTGGTTATAAGATATGAATTGCACAAAAGTCTACTTACCAAAATTTAAATGGTGTTTCATTTTTACCTCTAATAACTTTTGTGAGGTTATTTTGGGGTGGATCTCATAAATAAATGTATAAATATATATATTAACGGTGTAGATCGCCTGCGCCATTTTGGTATGACCTTTCCATTGACTTACATGAAAATTATTTTACTCATTTAACGCCTCTAAGAAGTAGAATATTCAGTTCCGCTTCCACAAAATTTGTCTTCGTGGATATTTTCACTCTTCTAAAGTTTTGCTTTGTGAAGTTTCTTCAAATATATGAGCATAATGTATTATTAATACTGTACTATACAAATCATAATATATCAACGGGAAATTATACTGTTGGTGTATAAAATATTGCATTTCTATAAAACAGCATGAGTCAAAGAAAACATGATGAAACACTAGGCGAAAACAGAAGTTAAACATTACGCTCCTGACAGATAGAAGACTAGTATAGTAAAATAATTCTCATGTAAATCAACGGAAAGGTCATACCAAGATGGCGGTGTGATCTATTCCGTTAATATATACAGTATACACTATCGTTTGTTGACAAACGTTACATTCCAAACTATATTTTATTCAAGGAACAGTATTTGTGTTAAGTAGTTGGCCAAAATACTTTTTAGTTAAAAAATTTCGTCCAGTTGCCTGGAAAAATTCAGGCAACTGGGTAGAATGGAATGTCACTAATAAAATTCAGAAACCCTTCAGTTTCTAAAAAATATTCAATCTAAGTATACTTGGAAATTTTCTCTACTATCATGCAAGTTCGCATCGCGATTATTCTTGAAATTGAGACTGAGAATCTACATCATAGTACAGAACGTTACGTTTCTTCTAAGTATTCTTTACTTGAATATTTTTCAAAACCGAAGGGCTTCTGAGTTTTGTTAGTGACGTTCCATTCATCCAGTTTGCTGATTGCCCCCCCCCCCCCCAGGCAACTGGACGAAATTTTTTAATGGTGTATAAGGGATGAAAATACAGTAATTACAATATATGTAACGATTATAAAGGTTAAATACAACTTTTCATGAAATGAAATATTGAAAGGTTAATCTAAAACCGTATTGCTTTATTAATGTATAATTTCAATTAATTTACACTTCCATTACAACTCACACTTCTATTGCTTTATAATTTTGTTTCATAATTCCATTAAAAGTCATTTTGTTTCATACTTCTGACACGTAAAGAACCTGCAGAAATGAAAACCTTTGGATCATGAACTTAGAAAGAAAACATTTTTGAGAAACAATCGGATTTTCTTCATCCGCTGCTAATTCTTCGTATACTACATTCAAAAACGGTATTATTTTCAAGATCTTTAAACAAAACCACTGGGTGAAGCATAACAAACTCGCTCAAGCTTAATGTAAGATTAAAACTCCTCCCTCATTAGTGAATTTGATATTGTTAGTTTTCATATTGTTTACCTATTTTAGTAGGTTTAATTTGTTTATATCTAACCCATCGAGCTCTATATGTAACGATACTGGAGTGACTGTGTAGTGTTGAAAGATAGACCAGAGCAAATATTTAAACTCGTTTGTCCACTTCCAGTCTAATCCAATGTGGACCAAATTTTCAGTTCTAACTCAATTTTATACGCTTCTTATCGATGTATGGCTCGTTTTTTGATTGAAATCTTAATTCCTGTAAGAAGATATAGTACTCTGGATACAATGGAAATTACTGCAAATAATATTTACCTTTTTTTTTTTTTTCAAATATTAAGACATAAATAAAAAAACGGACCACAAAGCAATATTAAATGTAAAAAACTGATTTACAACCGAAAATTTGGTTCATATTGGTTTAGTCTGGAAGTGGACAAACGAGATTAAGTGTGTTCTCCACTCCCTGGCTTCATATATTCATGAAATTTTCAATGGCTGTAGTCAGTCCAGTGTCGTTTTTTGATAGAGGTCATTGATATAACTTGTTCAGAACTAGTCTTGTATTCGTATTTTGTAATCTAGCGCGGAAATGACTAATTATGCCCATCCAGTGCGCATTCGTTTTTGTTGAATTTATCACTATTAATGTTGAAACACTATTATATGAAGTAATGTAACGCTAGGTAACTTTTCTGTATAAATTTTATTGAAATGGTGTCCAAAAAACTTTGAAATTTTGGAAATTTAACACAAGTAATTTCAGCAGCTTTCTCCTATTAAGCCGCCATTTTCAAGACCTCGAACTAGTCTTGACACCGTTGATGATAGACATAAATAAATAAAAAAAAACACTAGCGTAACAGGCCTATAGGCCCTGAGCCTGCCCCAACGTGTTTGGTGGAACTACGTTCACCTAAGTAACGGCTGTGTGGTCAGCACTGTGCGTACCCACCCAAGAACACGCGTATCAAGGGCTTACCAGACCGAGTGTGGCCGTCACGTCTTTATTCACGTGACTCCCCAATTTGCCTCACGACGCTAGGAACTCCAGCCGAAAAGTGGGACTTCAGCCGGGAATTGAACCCGGGACCACGCGGACATGAGTCCAACGCTCTAACCACTAGGCTGTGAAGGCTAGGCTTTTTAATACAACATATCTACGTCAAACTGTGTATACTTTTAAAACTATGTTAAGATTTTAGCTCGCTACAATCATTCCATTATATTATTATTATTACCGGTATTATTATTATTATTCAGACCTGTAGTAGAAGAAAAGGTGGTATCTCGAGCCCCTGTAGTCTCTCAGAAACTATTGATATTATTAGTCTTTCTGCAGCAGCCATGGGCGGATTTAGAAGAGACCATGGGGGGTGGGGGGTGATTACTTTAAAAGCTGCCGTTTAGAATGAAAAATTTCAAGTCATTCTGAAATGATTGAGGGGAAATTCCCCCCTCCAATAAATCCGCCCATGAAAGCAGCAACAGCTGATACTACTGTTACTTACTGGTTTTTGTGTCGTGACCATCGACCTCCATTAATACGATACTGGACTGACTGCAGCAATTGAAAATTTCATGAATATGTGAAGCTAGGGAACGGAGAGGAAACTTAATCTCGTTTGTCCACTTCCAGTCCAAACCAATTTGGACCAAATTTTCGATTCTAACTCAGTTTTTTACGCTTCATATCGCTGTGTGGCCCGTTTTTTTTGTTATGTCTTAATTCTTGCAAAAAACGTCAATATTTTTTGCAGTATTTTCTATTGTATGCAGAGTGCCGTATACTCTTACATCAATAACTCAGGAATTAAGACTTGAATGAAAAAACGGGCCACACAGCGATATCAAGCGTATAAAACTGAGTTAGAACTGAAAATTTGGTCCACAATGGATTAGACTGGAAGTGGACAAACGAGTTTAAATATTTGCTCTGGCGTCTATCTTTTAACACTAAGTAGTTACTCCAGTATAGTTTACGTAGAGCTCGATGGTCGTGACGCGCTGGCGTCAGTCTGTGATTATAGCAGTCTGTGGCATGAACTTTTGAGTTTTCGGCGTTGTAAAAATTTTCTAAGGTATGTTTAGCGTATTGTTACAAAATATAGTTTTATATATGTAAGCGTTACAATTAAGGGCTTTGCCTAGATTAATGTGTAAGGAATATTTTCATTTGCTCATTTAAAAAATAGACTGTAAGATGTTTTGGTTATAAACTATTATTGATTGTTAATATGAATAGGGTTGAAAAATGAGCCCCCACGCTTGCTGCTAGTGTGACCTCCTTCTTAAAGGGGTTCATCGCAAACAGGGGTTAAAAGCTGATAGAAATCTCTAAAAAGAAACCTAATCTGTCGTGTAAGCGAAAACTTGTGCCCTCTGCTAAGAAATCCGTTGATGACGTAAGTGGCTCTCAGCTTGATTCTGGAGAATCTGGTTTAGAACCTTTCGGGGTTGAAAAACCAGATGAAGACGGCGCAGTGTATTTATTTTGTGGGGGACTTTTTTGTGAAGATACAATGGGTGAAATGTTTGGTGTGTATCATGTGGGCACATAATGAATGTGCTGGTAGAGAAACAGACACATACGTATGCTATTTTTCGCAGATATATCCTGCTAACATCCGAATATTCGAAGCTCTACTGCACATTGCATGTTTCTGTAAACAAATTCAGAGGTAACTTTTAACTATTTTCTTATTTTGTCCATTTGTAAACATGGGGGTTCATATTGCAAGCATATCGTAAGTTAAAATTTTGATACATTTGTTCAGATCTGTTTTTCTTATTGAATTTTAAAGCCTATTTTTGCGAAAAAAAAATCTTATAAGAGCCAAGGTTAATTTTTACTTGAATCTAATACCGTAAGATGCCGTAGGTACCGAATTCTAGGGGGCTCGTAGTACCTACATCCTTCCTTTTTTTTTTACAAAATGTTAACTTCTCGTAAATTATTTTTGTTATTATAATAAACATTCTATTTATAGTAAAAAAATACAGTGCAATATAGTGAAAAACGTATCAGTGTATGTTGTGCCAAAGTTTTAAGTTGCAAATGCTATTTTTGTGTGAGTTTTACTAAAATAAGGTATGGGGCTTCAAGATGCCAACCTTTCTTCTACGTGGCAATAACCTTTTTCTTCTGCTTAACATTGTTGTGTTAAAAGTATTAGAACAGTTGTTTCTGTAGTTTTCTACATTTTATTACTCGTGCAATCTCTGTTTATATGTCAATAAGTATTACAATTAGAACCCTTCGTGTTACACTTGATTTACACACGATTTTTTTACCTTTACTATTTTTGCAGCGTTCGCAGGTTTTAATTCTAGTGGTTTTCTATACTATCTATCTTTGGTGAGTATTAGTGACATTTGTTACTCTTTTCTTTTGATTTTATTTAAGTGCCTTGGTTCTATTATATATCACCGTCTTTGATAAAACTTCGTAATACTGTTTTCAATTTGATAGTTGTATGAACACTATGTATTGATTTTTTCTCATATTTGGATTGATAGAGGAGAAGGTGGTAATATGGTACCCTGCTAGTAATGTGGAACCCCTGCATAACTCTACTGACAGGTGTCGGAGCCCAATGACAATACTTAGAAACTAGTGACGTAGGTGTCGCAGAGTCCACGCTAGCATGGGCGTTCAATTTTATGAGATTGTTTGGCGGAAACAGTGTTATTTATTTTTTGCTCTGCTTCAAAGTTTTCTAAGGTCAGATGTTTTGTGTTAAACTATTTCTAGTTACTGTGTTAAACATACAAGTTATAATTTTACTGTAATTTACAGAAGTGACAGTTTTATTTCTGTTCAAGTGATTATTTAACTTTGAAATGCATGGTGTAACTACGGGTTAAAATCCAATATTGTAATGTTGAAATGTGGGTTCAGTGTCTATTTTGTGAATTGTGTTCTCATATTGGATATGTGTGTGACCTTTGTCATTGAATGCTTTGCTTTGAATTGAATTGGAGATATATCAGGCATATTTGCTGTCAAGTTTTCTAAATGACGTTTTTTGTATTTTCAACAGATATGGTTGGTTTTCTCTGGTTTTGTTCAGAGTATGAAAAAATCACTATGTTATTGTCAATACTAGATACATTTAATTAACGAAGTATTTGGGTTTTGTACAGTGGTGTTGGGTTTCACATAATCAGCATAGTTTTCTAGCATAGTCAGGAAGTTTGTAAGCTTATTCTACAATCGCAGAGTGTTTAATTTTTAACTTCGATTTTATGTAGATCCTTGTTTAGTCTGTAATGATCTGTCCTAATAGTGTTGTGTTGAGTTGACTATTTATTTTTTGTCAATTTGTAAATATATTTAAAATGATAGCATGTATCGCTGACTTCAGGGATGCTGATGGAAGCTTGTAGTGTAGCCAACTAAAAAAAGGTAAATTTCACCGAATCGAGTGAAGTGCAGAATCGGAAATGCACAGTTGTAATCATAGCAGAAGGAAAATGTTTAAATACGGGGAAAGGAGGCGTCCCGTATACTGTAAAATCCAGACAGCATTTCTCACCTTAAGACACAGGAAATCCCGTACAATACGCTACATCTTACAACCCTTTGAATGAACAACGAAAGTGACTTGCACTTAGTAACAAGTGAAATATAAGTTTTAGGGTTATATCGAGATCTAACAAATGGGCAGAACAATCAGCGCAGGAGAGTAGAGAATATCAAATCTGTGAATAATAAATCAAACGTATAAAGTTATAGCAGTACATTTTGGTTTGACTACAACAATCCTAAAACCTTAGTTTTATGTTATTTTCTTTAGTTCACAATGGTTGATGGTGTCTTTAAATCTTGCAACGTTAATTTAACACATTTTCTGACGTCATAGAATAATCAAATTTTGCATAGCGACGTAAGTCGGGTCACAATACAATATTCCATTCTTACTTTCATATATTTATATATTTTAAAAGCATATTTTAATGTTTGTTAATACGGACTCCTTTATCCTAAAAAAATACTAGCCTACAACGATGTTGCGTTTGACTGGTTGCAGAACGCCTAGGATTTTGGCCACAAAGCATTAGCTTGAGAAAAAGTATCTGAACACCGAAATAACTAAAATATAATAATAATAAACTTTTAAAAGTCACAATTTTCTTGAACAATTCGTACTAAAAAGTAAAATATAAGTTTGTTTATGCACGACTAACAATAAAAGCATGCGGCGTGCTAATTGAAGAATTTATAAAATATATATGAAAGCGTGCCCCATGCTTTTGTTTTTAGCCATGCATAAACAATTTTTTATCGTAAAGAATTATAAATTTACATCACAGAAGATCCTCCGGAAGGCTAATGAAAATATCGTCGTGTCTTATCAAATAAAAGCATAACGTATATAATAAAATATGTAAAGATTATTGTTTATTATTTTACCTTCGTATTATTGTATTACTAAGAATATTTACGATGAATGAGGAAAAGTTACTTTGAAGCTTAAAGGAAAAATTAAGGATACACCCAATTCCTGTGGCCTAATGGCTATGTGGCTTACTTGTTGCTTTGTTCTTTGTAAACAGGGCTTAGTACTTATATTATAATACTTATGCTTTTGTTGATCTACCTACTTCTAACAGTCGTGAAAAATGGTCATTAATTCAAAGTATCTGTGGTTAAATTTGGTAATGAAATCAATCCTACTCCAAATATGAATTTCACAAATCATTATAGCAACAATTAATCTTCCAATATTTGAAAATGTCTATTCTTTCATCTTCAATATGAAACTTTGTATTGTAAGTTTTACCAATGACTTCTTGACATATGACTTAATAGTATTCATATATAAAGGTAGCTTTAGACGACATCATTAATGCTACGATGAATCTTACGATTAGCAGTAAGTAGTTCCAGACTGTGAAAGCAAGAATGCTACAATAGGGCAAGATGCTATGGTATAAATCCATAACTTTTTTTCTTTTTTGCGCTGGCACACTACTTTTGCTAAGATTCATCGTACGAGAAATTGTATCGTCTAAAGCTGCCTTTAAGTTTTGTAGAAGGTTTGAAAGTCAAGTTTTGATAATCAGATCTTATAATGTTAGTTGCTATTTTTCTCTCACCATTAAAGACTTTATATCCAATAGGTAAATCTAAGTACGTGATAGTTATAATCCTATTTTCTTTAACATATCTAGCTTTATTTCTCCAAGAAAAAAATGATAACAACTATTTTTGTGCTACTTTAACTTACTACGGAAATAACTGAGATTGAAAACTGCGTTCCTAGTTGAAGAAGCTACTACCATAAAAAGATTCATAAACTTTGCCTGGTTCTAAAGAAGATAAGAATCTTCTTTTGATAAGTTTAACGTGTTGAACATTATGTTGGAAATCTGTAACCCATTTATTTATATCTAATTAAACTAGCTGAACAAATAATAATCTTCATTATTATTGGCTAATGTCTTATTCTATATCCCTTATCAATTTGATGGTTGTGATAGCAACTGTCATATTGTTGAAAGTGTGATTAGATCTGTCTCCACATTATTGACAACATTTCAGTATAATTTCTCTCATCTTCAGGCAAAAAGGGTTTCATGGTTCCAGAATACTTCTTATTTTAATACCTAGACAAGTTTTTTATTCTTTTTTGTTATTAGGCTATTCTCTGATATTTTCTTTTACATTTTTGTTTTCTCCTGAAGATCTATTGCAGATTAAAATGCAATAATCTTTGCTGTTTATCTTTCTTCTTATTTATGTGGTCATATTGATCTTTTCTTACCGTTTAGTTTTGGCTAATTTTTAACAATTTATATAAGATTTCTTCACTTACTTCCTTGAATTTCAAGTCTTTCAGCCATATCGCTGTATTTGAATCAATGAGTGTTGTTGCGTGGCATACATGGATGTAGTGGGGCGACCTTGAAGTCAAATAACTATCAGACGACAAAGATTGAAGCACAAAAACGAACTTTAATCAACAAAAGACAATGATCGACACACAAAACCAACTTTTATCAACAAAGTAAAGAACCAACAATTACACTAAAACAATATTTGACCATAAACTAATAGTTCGAGCTAATATAGTAAAATAAAACAAATGAAATATCTTTAAACTAATAATTAGTATTAGTATTAGTTATTGTAAACAACAACACTGGGACTGGAAACTAAAACAAAACTTCCTATATTGTTGTTATTGAATCTCGAATCTTCGCTGGAGGTTTTAATATAGTTTACGTAACTCCACGGGTTTCCAGTATTGGCATGCTCCTTCTTGGTTAAATTTTTAAGTCGTAATGGGTGGAAAGATTAGCGCTTTTCTTACAAGATTAATAGATTATCCGATCAAAAGGAAACCAATATGCTTCTACAGACAAGAAGATTTTACTTCTACTGGTAAACTTTAAAAATAGTTTATCAAATATTATGGTGGTATATCTTAAACTCTCATTAACAATATGGCATGATTGCAATGAGTTTTCTATCTGAAGAGAGTAAAAAATCTTAGTATAACATACTTTGCAGTTCAGTTGGAACTTCCCTTGTGTACATACTAAGTTTATTGATTCTAACGTAAATTATTAACCTGACCGAAAGTCAGTGATGTATAAGCAAACAACTGATTCTGAATCATTCCAAATCAATTTAGTAAATTTGAATTGTCCAAATCATTGTAAAGTGAAAGAATGATATGCTCAATTCAAGAAAAATATTCTATTCCTCTCTTCAATAAATAATTATATTACAGTAAAGTCAGATAAATATTTGACTCGTGTGAGTGCATTTATTCGGTATACGGCATCCACTTTAAGTATCTCAAAATTCAAGATATCACATTTTTTCTCCTAGGTTAGGTTAGAATAGGTTAGGTCAGGTCAGGTTTCGTTCGGTTAGTGCACACCTTCCGCAGTTGACTGACGCATACAGAACTTAACCCCGTGTGAGTCTCCTAATTGTATCGTGATGTTAGTTAGAAAGTATTTAGGAACAAGTACAGTTTAGGGTTTACAGGCTCACTAATCTAAGAAAGAAAGCAGTGAGAGTATTAGTTCCGCTTACGTCGGGCGTGATTTTTCTGAACAAAATACGTCACAGGTTCAAGAATCGGAATCCTAGTAATGTTGCGTCATGCTGACCTGTTTATTTCTGTATTACCATTGATGTTTTACTACAAGAATCACGACAGTGTGTCGAGTGAGCGATATCGAACGAAGACGGGTTAGAAAAAACCAGGTTCGATGTTTTTTTATTCGTTATGCGCAATGCACATCACCTTTAACCATCATCACCTATGACTGCTCAATTTATGGTTCCAAATGGAACGCCCGACATATACTAAAGACGCCGCAATGAGCCTGAGCAAAATCTAAACTATGAATATAATATTAAGTAGATATTATCCCGTTATAAATGTAACCTAGTAAAATTGAGGAATGGACTTTAGGAACTCCCCCAGATGTTACAATGAACTGCCTTAATCAAACCTAACTTAACGTTAAGTCAAATTGTAGATGACTTTAAGCATGTAATTTACGTTAAGCTAACCTTGTAAACGTAGTTACTGTAATTTAACGTAACCTAACCTATCATAGCTACTTGAAAAGTGTTGAGGTGGTTTTTTAGTACATCCAAATTGAGTAACAAAACAGCATTTCCCTTTTTCCTCTGCTAAAATTCATAAAGTGGTTTACGATAGTCTCCTAGACGTTAGGGTGATATACTATCAGCGTAACAGTGATTTCGGATTAGATTCGGCAATACTAGAATATGTGATCACTGGTTCGAGGACGCGACGGCTACACTTTAGAAACAAAGCTATTTTATTCAAAAGCAAGCAAGTACGCGCTAGTAAGCGACTAATGTGAAACTTTTAGTTCACGTATGTGTCTATGAACTTCTTGTAGTAAATAATTCACACGTTTTAAAATAACGATTGACGTTTCAGTGTAGACTAAGAACTTTATCAGAAAATAAAATTAAAAAGAAGACCGAAAACAAAAAAAAACATGACTTTTTGTTCTGATTTTGTAATCAAACATAAAAGAAAATGTGTTTTAGAAGTTTTAGGTTAGGCATCTTTAGTTTTCTTTCTTGTCTGTCTATTTTTGCGTTTAAGTTTTTCATGAAGATCTTAATTAACACCGAAACGACAATGTCTATTTAAAAGGTGTAAATTGTTCAGTACCAGAATGTTACGGCAGATACACTGATAAATGAAATTTTCTTACAATTTTTGTTCTCTTAGGTTGAATTATAACTATATTTAACTATATGTATTTTCAACATGAACGGAGTGCCAAATATAAACAACAAAATGTATATTTATATACGTATTATATTTTGTGTAGCAGCTAACCTAATGAAAACTACTTCAAAGGGACCTAACGAAAGACATTGCTGTTTGAAAGAATCTAATTTAAGGGATTGAATAGCCAACGAAACGTTGTATACATATAATACAAAGGAACAATACTTTATTTCAAGCCTTTTATAATATTAGTACGAAACACGTTTGCCACATTCTAACTTTGAATGTTCCAATCACTTTCAACAATCTGACATTTCACTTATCGGTTCTAGTTCCATATCGGGGGGACAGCCTAACCTAACCCGAGCTAACCTAAACTAACGTAACCTCTCCCAACCTAATTTAATCACATCTATTTAAGAAAATTTGCAAAGAAAATAATAAAAAAAAGTGTTTAAAAATCTTATAAATTTATGTTGGTCCCCCCGATACGGAATTTTATCCCTCTTATCTCCCGTCTACTAGTTTAGTCTAAGAGATTAAGTTAGGTAAATTTAGATTATCAAAGAATATCATTAGTTTAGTTTACTTTTGCGTCGTAT
>JAGDQP010038648.1:0-18074 GCA_022664845.1 Lepisma saccharinum
AATGCTGAAGGTGCCATCCCAACATTTGCTTGGTACGATTGACTTTATCCACTAGACCCTACAGCCAGATACTCGAAGAGGGCTTCCAAGTTGAGTGAAGCTGCGAGCAACAGCTTGTAATAATAAGAATAAATTATAAGTTCCTGATCCCACACAGAGGCACCTTTGTTTCAATTAAATGTAAAGCACGTTTCCTCTTTTCATCTTTTATTACAAACACAACATCCTCAACACATTTATACTCAGCATCCAATGGAAGGCGATCCCTAAAAGCTCTAAGTTTCGACATTTCATAATTGTGAATTAGAAAATACAAAATAGATACAAAAAACAAAATGAGCATCACTCCAGCTGAGCTGAGATGCGTGGAATAGGTTCTCCTTTTCATGTTCTAAACCTTCTGGCTGGATTCTTTTGCAACGGTATGCTGATACTTTAGTTACAGAAATTTCAGATTAAAACTGTCGGAAAATGGACGAAACTCCAACCTTTTCCCGACTACCAGGAAGTAGGTAGGACCCGACTTATTCCCGACCATCAAGAATAGACGGGGCCCCGCTTTTTTCTCGACCATCAGGAAATGTACGGGGAGCCGCCTTTTCCCGACCTAAGGCAATGAACGGGATCATATCCTTTTCCCACCATCAAGTGCTGGGGATTGGTCGGGGTTTCGCCTCTATGCCGGTAAGTCAGAGAGCAACGGCGGTTCGGAAATGGCCCGAAAACCAAACGCCACTTGTGGCTGCACGCCGACCATCCCATCTACTTCCCCACTACTTATCTGGGTTCTGCCTATCCCCGACCAAAATCACCGACCATTTACCGTCTTGGTCGGCATTTGGCTTGCTGGGTTCTTAGTGGTAGAGCGTTAGCTTAGCATTAGGAAGCTCGTGGGTTCAATCTCTAAACCATGACTAAGGTTTTCCAGTTTTTTCTCAGCCACATTAGGAAAATGCCGGGATGGTACCTTGGAAATTGGAAATAATTCAGAAACGACTGAGAAGGGATGACATGTCAGATTTACTATTAGAAACTAATTGTAGTTCAGAAGATGACTTTGGGTTACAAGAGGCCCCAAGACAAAGACATCTCCAGTTCCATACACAAGTGGCAGGGCCTAAAATTCAACGAAATCACAGCTCCACACTGGTAAAAATTTTATATAGTATAGAAAAACTAGTTTAGTCAGCATTTGTTTTGACATATAATCAGTATTCTGTCCAGTACATCATGTTTACCTGCGACCAAAAAAATATTATTATTATTATGTAGGAAAATTTTGGCATTCAGAGCAAACAAAATTAAAGGCACATTAGGATACATATTTAATTGTATTGTATTAAACCATAAAATACAGGAAACAAAGCGGTAAGAAAAATAGTTACACTGGAAGAAAGAAGTCACTTTTTCTTACATAAGAATTTCACTGTCATTTTTCCGTGATCATCACGCTGTCTCAGTTTGTTTTCTGCCGAGGCAAATACACCGTTATACCAGGGCTGTTCCATTGACTTCCTACCAACTTCAAAACGCCTTTTCTTTCTGGCCAGCCCTTTCATAGAAGCAGGGTTTGGGCTAAAATATTTCCAGGGTTATGATTGGTTGTTGATAGTCTACGGTGCTTCGGCTAAATTTTTGGCGGTTATTGATGTATGTTATCTCTGGTAGTACATATTTCTATAACGGATTCAAAGGATCGTGTAATTTTTATCTACGAAACAACACATTTCATTATATCGGAAAAGTGTAATGTCCTATTGAAACAACAGATAAACGTGCAGTTAGTTGCATATTTTAAAACTATATGAATGCAACCGAAAACGTTTGAAAACTAAATATAGTTAAAAAGTTCCTTCACCTCAAAATTGGCAATGGTTTTCCCTGCCATCTAGGAGACACCTATACGTATTAACTCTGGCTTAATATCATATACTGACAGTTATATGGAATTGAGTAACCCATTGCATAATGAATGTATTGAATCAGTAAGACTTAGTTTGACACTCTAAACGCGTTTAAATGCATAATCCGAGAAAAGTAAGGTACTCACATTAATACCACTCCACACTTTAAGAATTACAGTTCAACACTCCTTTCCTACAGTTCCACAGTGTGGAGTACTCCACTCAATTTTAGGCCCTGACAAGTGGACAAAGAATGTTGAGGTTGCAGGCACGAGATGTTGGAAAGCTTCTTCTATAGTTTTTTTTTTACGATGCTGAAACCTAGACGATTGTTGTAACTTGTGAGCAGCATACAAATTGTTTAATAGATTTAGTGTTCATAAGCCACAAACTGTCTCACTCTCTTAGCTGACACGCGGTGACTCAATGGAAGAGCGCTCATCTCTGGTGCGTGGGGTCGTCGGTTCGTTCCCTGCTTATGCCATCTGGGCTTTGTGGTGGACAAACACCATGTGCATGGGTTTTCTCGGTGTTATACCATTTCCTTCCACTTTCTTTATTCCACCAATTCATCCCATCATCATCCATCCGGCCTGAGCCAAAGTTACCTAAAAACCTTCAAATTTAATTCAAATTCTCGTAGCTGACACGTTTGGAACTGAAGCTCTTTTTCAGTTTTTCATAATTTAATCAACAACATCATCCGTGATACATGTGACAGAAGAGGAAGATATATGTTATTGACACAATCAATCAGGCATGATGTCATACTTTAGTTCGCGATGCTGTATAATTAAACCTAATAGCTGGCATATTGGTAATGTCTGCACGAATTTGCGGAATTGTTAAAGAATCTGTAAAAATGTTATATTGTATGATGAGTATTGCATGTTGCTATTGTATACATCGTTCCAGCTACGTACACAGTGTATGTTGAGTTTTATCAATAGAGGTTATAAATTCTTCATGCACAATAAAGATCGCTTTTGACGTAAGACCTAACTCTCTTTTTGATTAACAGCGAACTTATTCGCTTGCTCGTTTAGTGGACACTCACGGTAGCAGGCATTTTAGTTTAAGTGTCTCCCCACCCATGTACACAAGCCTGGGTTATTATAAAGTTGGACATCTCAATCATTTGTGGTCACGTGGTAACGTTGTAAAGCACGACCCTGTCTTGCTTTTTCACGCACAATGCTGAGATGAGTTGCCGACTCATCTTCTTACTTTCTTCCGGTGGCACTGTAATCTCACATACGATGTCTTTGTTTGACTTTTTTTGGCAAAGGTATAACGGCACAATGATACCACCCGTTCACAATAACAAGAAACAACCACACACAGAAACTACCTTCAACTATAAACACCGTGTTTTAAACTCTAGTGTCAGACTTCCTGAACTTGCTCAGAGTTGTGGTGCAACACAAGTTAATGAGTGTTATCAATAAAAATAGTTGTAAGCAGGTAGTTACATAAGCAGTGGCGGGCGAGGAGAGGGGAAGGGGGTAAGTCTGCCTGTTTTTTTAAAATGGTTTCCATTAAGAATATGGTTAGATTCTATGCTGTATTGAATAAAATATCTCAAGTGTTCCGAAAACATCACATAATGTACTGATCTTTGACGTCATTTCTGCAACAAAATCGGTTTTCCAGGTAAAAGAGACGCCTCAACAGAAGCATCTCCAGTTCCCTGCTCACCCGTCACAGGCTTGAGTCATTGCTGGACAGAATGGTGACAAGGGATGAAAAGTGTGTCCTTATATGCAAATGGCAGCGGGCATCTAAAGGTGGGGCCGCAGGAACTGTGCCAAAACAGGATCTCCACCCCTGCAAAGTGATGTTGAGTGTTTGGTGGGATAATCCATTTTGAACTCTTGCCACGTGATCAGACCATCAATGCAAATATCTTCTGTCAGCAGCTTAAACGCATATGGACTCCGTTGTTGGAGAAACATTCTGCTCTAGTTAATCGAAAGGGTGTGCTCATGCACGGTGATAACTCGCACCCACACGCGGCAAGAAGGACATGGACTAAGATAGAGGAATGTGGCTGGGAGAAAGTCCCTCACACGTAGTTTTCACCAGATCTTGAACCAAGAGACTGCTGCCTTTTTCGTAGCCTACAAAACCACCTTTCCCGGGAAAGCACTGCAAAATTAGGATGACGTGCGGCGAGCAGTGACCCAGCTCTTTGACTCCAAAACCGGTGACTTCTTTCAGCGGGAGATTCAACAACTGGTTGACAGATGCCAGAGTGTTGTGGAGTCTGATGGAGACTATTTTCCTGACTAAAGGTAGTGTTCCAGGTAAGTTATCATTCTTTTCACCACGGTGCAAAAATACGACATAACTTATGGGATAAGCCGGTATAAAGTTGTCAGAACGTACAACTAGACTATTGTTGTTCAAAGTGGTCAACAAGAAATGGCATGTGAGCACAGTTTAAAGTCAATGAATATATTTATGTTCACATTATACACATTTACCATATGAAGAACTTGGTGCGGAAGAATATCGTCCCTCACCTGTTTCCTCCCACATAAAAGTAAGTTTCCACTCATACTGTAGTGAGGTAATTTTTATTGAATTTGCCGATGAACGTATGTTTGTATGCACTGTATTTATAGGTGTGTGTATGTTTGAGATGGGAAATCAATGGAGTTGTGTGTTTGCCTGACGCCAGTAGGAGGTCACACCGTGCGACTTGGCTATCAACAAACAGCTGAAAGCTAACAGCTAAAGAAAATATATAGAAATGAAGAAAAAACGAAACTTAAAATACGCATACACGCAACGACAAATGTCGGCTCCAGAAGCCAAGGGAGGCTTCTATCCTTAGGCTTGTATCCCTTGGCTTCTGAAGTTGATATTTCACTTAGATACAGGGAAAGGCTGTGCTGTATTAGGATTTTCGTGCTTGAGTCATACGCAAGAGGACCCAAAGTTAAATAACTGGACCGAAAATTTTGACTAATATTTGTTTATCTTGGTATTCTTGAATCATGCCGGACGAATTCGTGAATGGTACCAGGATCAGAATCGCTATTTTTCCCATTCCTTTTCTCATGGATAATGTATTGTTTATGGCAGTACATTACAATCCTAAGATGCTGCAACAATGACAATACTGATCGCCTTATATTGTTGTGCCTTACGTCCAGCAACAATCTACTACGAAAAAAAAAACTTAGTCAGTGTGGGCGGAAACAGGGTATCAATCCAATCTCATCTAGTCAACGGGAGCTGAGTCGACATCAGATTTGTGCCTACTGGCCTCTAACGGGTCGGGTTGACCCATTGGGCCACGAATTAGGTTAGGTTAAGCTCACTAAAATCATGAGTCAGGTCGAAGCTATTCATTTACGAAAAGGATTGGGTTATATTCCATTCACTCGAGTCACAGGTCCGGTCGAGTGGAACTTGTTCGGGTCACCATCTCATTGGAAACACTACGTGTTAACTTCTTGGATCAGGAATGTCTGTACTGGCCACTAATCTTTGTTAAATAGACTGCAAAAGTTAGTTACAAATAGAAAAAAAACGGGCAATAGCAGCGAAATGATATAAAAGTTTAAACAAATAGCGTTTGCGTTTAAGACATTAGTTTTAAATATGGCAACCCTGGTTATAAGAACCTATTTGTATTTTCGAGCACACTTTACTGGCTTATTTTTTTTTCAATATTAATGGCCGACCTTAACGACACTTAACTGGTTCGATTTTCTCTTAAGATAACTTTTGCGTGACAGGTGTTATTTCGTAATATTTTTTGCCAACTCTTCTTCTATGCAAATGAATGCTTTAGTCTCCTGAGCTAAGAAGAGACACAAATGGTTCGTTCACTACACTTGTGGAACTTTCATGTCATTCACTGGCAACCATGGCCTAAGCCATCTGAGAGATGTCAGCTCTTGGAGAACACAGCTTCTGCCAAAGAATTGGGAAAGGGATGCTATTTCTTTTCTATCATCTTGGTATTCGCTTGATTTGATTGAAAAAAAAAAGAGTCTGGGAAATATTCCAAATATTCGAAATACTACATTCAGTTTTTCCGCAACGGGAATCAAAGTCTGATATTCCTTGACTCGAAGACAACCAACGAAACTGGATTCACTTTCAATATAAAATTAATTAACTTTGATTTCAAACTCTTCTTTCTCTTCGTAATTTGCGGTTTGGTTCGAATTGTTATTGACGTCCTAAACGAGCTTGTGACCTTCGAAGTATATGACCTACAGTTTCTGTGAAAGTGGGTTCTGAACCACTCCAATTAATGGACTCGCGTATCAAATTTGAACCCAGGACTGCGAGAAGGAACCCAGGACTACGATATGATCTGAACAATCGGCAACCATCTCCAACTTGTTTCAAGTATGTTGGATTAGTTTTTAATTACGGAAAGTACAATTCATGCTTTTTCTTCCCCATGGAGATTTCAGGCAATTCGATACTTTACATTAGTCGTCAATAAAAAAAAATGTAACTCTAACCAGTGACGGATACAGGATTTTCGTAAGGGGGCGCACGCAGGTGGAATGGACCAGGGACATTTTCAATCCCTTCACATTACTAGGTTTAATCATGGAATTTGACAGCGGTATCCCACAAAATTGATATTTCTGGATAAATTAGGTTTGTCCCGAAAGCTTTTTTCTTAAATAAATTGTTGAAATAATACTATGAAACATTAATTATTTTCTTTTATGGGGCGCTCCACGCCCCCCTCACTGAATTCGCCACTGAAAGAAGTAAAGTAAAGCAACATATCACATTTCGTTGCAGCATCGCGCATCTCGGATCGTAATATAATGAAATGACATGATGTAAGACTTCCTTTGGTCCACAAACTAAATAACGTTTTTGTTTTATTTTCATTTCTATTGACTAAATCAGCTGAACGAAGAAATCGAATATGTGACGTCACAAGCAATATAAAAAAGACATTTAATTTGTTTCGCTCTGTCGCTTCTTTGATAAAATGGATTTTGTCGAAGTGTCTGCCATCTTGTTTTTAGAATAGCAAACAGTTTTTTGTTTTTTTGTTCCCCGATTGGTCGAGAGGTTTTCACGCTTTCTGAGCGCGTAGTCACCTGAGGGTCCATTGAACGGAGTGTTTTGGAGCCCACTTTACTAAAAATGTAGGTCTTATCCTTCGAAGCGCCTAAGAACTTTTAACATGTTAATTACCAGTTCAACCAATTGAATATTTTTCTCGTTTACACTAACGAAGGTATATATTTGATAAGAAAGTTTACATAAAAAGAACTTACCCTTTTTTATTTTACTGGAATGTACATGATATTTCGGGAATATTGCATAAACTTACACCGGCTATTTAAAGAAGTATTGGGGACGCGGGATGTGGAGAGCAGGGTTGTGCCATTTCCTCATTACGCGTAAAAAATCTACGTAGCATGTAAATTTCCGCATAAAATACGTAGAAAACGTAAAACACGTAAAAAAAACTAGAAAAAAAATAAAGAAACCGTATTTCATTCAACCATTGTTGTTAAACGTAGGAAACAAAAGAAAAGCTTTGAAAAACATTTTCCTTCGGAATTTTTATGTGCAGTTAAGATTTATTCAGTTTCTAGCTGATTTGCCCGCTCGTTGGTGCGGGATGAATAAAATATGTTGGCAACGGTCATCAGGACTGTCACCAATCAGCTTTGTTAGGAGTGTATTACCTAAGATAGCCGTTGCTAATAAATTGATAGTCATGCCAAATTTCACCACTTGGAGGTAGACAACCCGTCGAACAACTTTGTAGTGTGGGTTGCAGCGTGCTTAGCGTTTAAATTTTCCATTATTGTTATGACCGCCATTGGAATTCAATGGATAATTAGATGGTCAATTATCTCTGAAGATAATAATTTTAGAATCAAAGTGATATGATAACTTCCCAGTCCGGTCCAGTGTTTGATCTTGTGCGAAAAATCATTCAAATTGGTCAAGCATTTTTTGCGTGATGCTAACGCACACACACAGTCACTTTCAATTTTATATAGAAAGATTAGAACTTGAAATCTTACAAACTCCGGACTGGCAAATTATTAGACTTTATTATTGCTGCCTCACTCTGAGACTCGGATGGGCGACGGTCGGGTGGCTTTGCGAAACGAAAGTATTTTAAGCCCAAATTGAAAGGCATTTTTTTTTCTAATTGTGTAGTCCATTTCCAAACCTGCCCTTGTTCAACCACCATAAATGGGAAAACGACAAAATCACTTGAAATAGAATGAATATGTCGCTATAAATCTAAAATAATGCACTAAAATAAAGTTTTAGTTTTCGGAAAGTGATTTGTATCAATACAGTGGGTATTGGGAGTTAAGAAGTGATGCAATTGGGCGGTCAGTGTTTCCAAATTGTATATCTTATTTTTTTTTCAAATGACACTACATCATTTTATTGGATATGTGACGATACACAACGTGAAGCACAGAATACAGTGTTGCAAACTGTGTAAAATTGCTCCTTCTTTTGAAGAAACATTGCAATTTTTTATGCTTAACCTGGTATAACATTCACAGTTTGCAACACTGTGTTCCGTGCTTCACATGTTATTTATGATTACCAGGTGATGCCACAAATCCAGTAAACTGACGTAGTGGCATTTAAGAAATATAAATGATACACCAAGTTGGCAACACTGCATCCGATGGTAACTCTTTTTAACTCCTAAAATCCACTGCCGAAATACAGATATTATTTTATTACATCGTTTAACATCTATGGCGAAATAGTCATTGTATTTATCATTGCAAGGATTCGATTTTGGGCTCCAAGTTTCCAAGTCGTATCTCGAAAGCGAAGCAGAATTCAAAGTATGATTAATATTTACTTTTCTTCGTTTCGATGTCAGGATTCAACTCCCATATAATCATCTTTTCTTTACAAACTTAAGTTACAGGACTATGCCAGTGATTAACATTAGTAAAGTATGACAGTGGAAATTCCATGATAAAACTTTTAAAGTACAGTGTCCAAAAGATTTTTTTCAGTGAAAATTTAAAATGGCAATATTAACAAAGTAGAATCAAGTTGAATTTTCAGTATTGCATTGGAAGTTTTGCTCAATCAGCAGTATCATCTTTTTGGCATTTGCTGCAATGAAACGTGTTTATTTTCTACAGTATACAAAAGCATACTCGATAATTTTAAACTTTTACTAAAAATTTGAAATCAAATCAAATAAATTGCCATTATTTAAGTACTGCCAATGCTGAAATAATTATACACTTCACCTCAACAGGTTTTCTATATTTAAGAAAAAAAAATACAGTACATAAAAGAACAGGCTTTTTAAATCTATTAATACGTGACTGTGGCAACCATCTATATAATAACGGTTCCCTGGTGAAATACATAAGAAAATTAATGTTCAAATTGTAATATAGTAAATTGTATTAATTTACGACAGAAAATAAGTTTTTTTACGTCTGTGTAACGGTTTTCAACGCCAGATAAATTGCTATCAAATTACGTAAGATACGTAACGAAAATAGTGCACTTTGATTGGTGGAACTGCTACACGATCAGCTACATTCAATATAACACCAAACTCGGTCAAATTTTAACTTCATCTACGGAATATTTAGTTTTACTGTATCTTAAGCGTGTAATATGCTTTCAAAACTACATACAAACATGAAATTGATTGGAAATAATAAATCTGTATATAAAAAAATTAAAATACTACAAAATTAAACATAATTCAAAAAGTCTCTTTCATTTCGAAAAGTATAATGATTTTTACTGCCATCTATCGGGCACTAAAATTAACTTTTGATTCTTTGAATAATCCACTACAAAAGATTCAATAAAACTACTTTCCTGATGAAAAACTAAACGCGTTCAAATGAACATGGGCCTACTTATGAGGGGGGAGGTGTTACTTCCCCCCAGTCGTTTCAGAATGGCTTTAAATGACCTCAGGAATTGCTTCCACCCTTAAAGCAATGCTCCCCCAGGGTCTCTCCTAAATCCACCCATGCAAATGAATAATAATAATAAAGGTATTTATACATATGCATTCTTTGTAAATACATGTGTAAGCTAATCAGAATGGATGAACAGTCCAGGAAGAGCAATAATTTGTTCATTCATTTATGAATAAAATTATGGGGTAACTGGAACGCAGTCGTTTGACTAACACCTTGGAACACTTTCTTTACAGTCTACAGATCTATAAATATAATATTTCTGCGCAGGGAAACTACATAAAACCTAGTAGTAACACTCTTTCATTTTAATGAACTTGGACCAAACACAGAAACTAATATAAAGCGATTCTTTTCAAGACAGTTGAGTAGCCAACCTCATTAAGTACGCTTGATTTTTTACTTTCTCTGTCGACATCGGCTTATTTCAAACACATTACATTTCTTTCCCATCTAAACTTCAGCAAACGGACGTCATTACAAAAGGACTAAGAAACTAGGCGATAAATCGATTCCAGTCGACATTGACATCACAGAACGAAACAGGTAAGTGGGACAACGTGGACTGAAGGTACACACGGCAAGAAAAGGGGAGGTGGCAAGGGGGAGGGGAGCGAAGGGGAAGAACAATGAGAAGGAAATTGCTACATAACAATGTCAATTATAAAACAAACATAAATACGTTTGAAAAGTCCTAAATTTAGAAGTTGAATCGATGACAACATTCTGAAGTGTATCTATATACTAATATTTCTTGTAAGTTCGTAATAGAATTTATAACAAAACATATTCTGTGGAAAACAATATGGTTTTCTTCCCCAAAGAAGCAAAACTGGAACTCATAACTTCATTGACTTTATTCTACGTGCTCTAAATTAGAGGGGAATTAGGTTTAGATATCTTCTCTGACTTTAGCAAGGCCTTTGATCTTGTAAATCAGAAAATTCTTTTAAAGAAAATACTGACAAATTATGGCATTAGAGGAAAATGCTACAAATGTTGCAATCCTTCCTAACGAACAGAAAATAAGCAATTGAAGTGACACATATCACACAAGCTTGAGTTTATTAATTAATGGTTTGGGCAGCCAAATAGGTAGGCAGTGTTTCTTTCAGATTTTATTCGAGAGCGCTCACGAAAATTATAAATAATGCATATTGACTCCAATGTGCTCAAATATAAAATAACAATAATGTTACTTAAGAATATGTCGTACTTCCTTACTTAACATAAAAATAACATCAAGCATATTTATAGAATGTGCTATTATATATGTACTTCAGTATACATATGAGTAATACAAATGTTGAGACTAGTTCTTTTGGACGGGCTGTTGAAAACCACCAGCGGGCAAAGCACCCCGAAAGCATGCCCCTGAAAGAAACACTGTAAGTAACAAGACTTTGCGGAAGCGGGCATAGATCTCAATTTGAAAGGCTATTCCTTTCCTAATCGGTTTAGTTATACGATACAAAGACTGAACTTCACTATAATAGAATTTAGGAAACAACTGAATGTAGTTATGCGATTAACTAAGTACGATTATTGCGATATTGAGTATTGAATCGCCAAGTGATCAGGAAGCAATATTGTTTATGCAACTAAACTCCAGATATGTATTCGATATCATCGTGTGCGGCAGTGCACGCAGCCAAGTTTTAAACCGACCCGACGTGCGGTGCCACGTAGCTTTACACTAAAAAAGATCAAACAAGAGCTAAATTACCATTTTCAAGACATCACTGCTTACTTACTAATTACCCCATCGAAATCAAATTACCAACGTTTACTGGTAACAAAGTCTTCTATAATACTACCAAACCTCAAGTCAAAGGGTTCAAGGGATGCTGAGTTATAAGCACCCAAAGTATGCTTTTTTTCCGTGTAATAACCACTCACTCACTCACTTACTGACATAAATGTTTTACATGTTCCCGACTAGCTAGAAACACAAAATTTTACACATGTTTAGGAGGTTACTTGTAAACCTCCAGAAAAGTCCAAAATCTCGGGTAACATACCAATCAACCCCCGAAAGTACCCCTTAAAATAAAGTGATCCGATATATTCTATGTTGCATATCGTTGAAATTGTCTCAACGTGATCTTTTTAGAAATGAGTAGCAGCAACAGATAACCTACCCCTAACTACCATCAACCCCCAAAACCTACCCCTAAATAGAAAATTAAATTTACAAAAAGTTGTTATATCCGAATCGGAAACACCCCAAAAAGCAAAGCCAAGTTCCCAAATAGTAGAAAAAACAGATTTTTCAGCCAATGGAAGTTTTGATACATAAAATTGGCCAAGTTCTTTCCCAAGTAGTTCTCATATTGATTTAGCCAAGTTTTATGGAACATATGGAATTTTCTTATACTGCTTGCATGACTGGGATTCTTTCAAGAGCTTGGCCAACTGGTCTGGAATTTAATCGAACAGTACAGTGTTTCAGTAGAATTACCAGAGAGTTGGCCAAGTTGCTGAGAGAGAGAGCTGAGAACCATACACCACTATACCATGTCAAGAATTAGTAACAAATGGTTCTGTGGGTTCTCTTGGGGTAAAAATTTCCGGAGGTATACTAGACTGACAAGCAGGGTTTCCGCCAGGATTTTCAATTGGGGGGGGGTTTAAAGTCAAAATTGGGACGAATTTGGAACAGGATTCCTCATTAAGAACAGTATCGTTTCATCAGTTCGGAATGTAGAGTTCGTCAATGAAAGACTTTCCTCAACTATCTTCCACTTTGTATGATCTATCCTCGTACATGGCCATACTTTTTGTGAGCTATTATACATGCCATGATCTTATTCAAATCCCTTTTATGTAAGCCATTAAAGATACCCATGATGCTATTCAAATCCACAATACGAGCTATTATAGATGGCGATCATCTTATTCAAATCCACTTTATATGAGATATTATAGATAGCCATGGTTTTATTGAAATCCACTTTATGTGAACCATTGTAGATGGTCAAAATCTTTACCAAATCCACTATATGATAGCTATTACATAGGTACCATGGTCGTCTTCACGGTAGAGACCAGCACGGGCCGAATTTTTCAGCCCAAGCCCAATCTAGCCCGAATGTACCTAGGCCCGGACCAGCCCGAGGTCCCGGAAAGCTTTAAAAGTTTTGGGTCCGAGCCCGGCCCGGCCCGATAAGCTTTTCAAATTCTTGACCCGAGCCCGGTCCGGCCCGATAAGTTTTTAAAATTCTTGGCCCAAGCCCGGCCCGGTCAGATAAATTTTAAAAAAAATTGACTCGAGTCCCAATATATTTGTATCTGGTATAGTAATAATAATAATTATACTGTATAATATAATGCATACAAGCCTATGTGAGTGTTTAAACAATGTGATGCGCTTAGATCTGCTAGTCATTTTAATCATTCTACAGGATTGCCGTTTCAATTTATTTCTAACTCAAAGGATTTAAATAATCCTTTCGCTTTCAACAGTAGGAGGATTACTTGTAGTCGCAGGTTTCTTAAATCCAGCAAAGAAGTAGCTAGTCAAAGTATAACTTTTATTTACAAAACAAATTATCAGAAATTTGACGCCACCCGCAAGACTTACATTTGCACGGTATTTAACATCGTATTAGACTGCAACCCTGACTTCATCCACCATTTCTTCCTGCGGGTCTCTGAAGTGGAGAGAAGAACAAAGAGTGCGGTTTCCTTTCATTTTTATATCAAGACGACAACTCTGACTGTTCATCCCCTGGGATCCAGTGCTTGGATTGATCATATTCTTGTAGTGACACGGACCATCAGAGGAAGCTTCAATACGCATACTGTTTTTTGTTATTTATTGAGGGAAGGGCATGCAGTCACTCTTGTGACTGCCGACTGGGGTCAACGCCCCGATGAACAACTAATCCTCTATAGCGAAAGTGGAGCCGCTAAGCAACACCAACTGTAGATATTGCATTGTTTGTAATACCTTTCACTCCACGTGGCGTGCACAAAGACTTGAACGTTTGGCTTAATTCCAATTTTCGTTTAACAAATGTCAATAATTATTGAACTGCTTTAAAGACGTGCAATTAATCGGCCTGACCTGAAGAGAAAGCAGTGTCAACCCGGCCCAAAGAAATAGCGGAGCTGGCCCGCGGGCCGGGTCGGGTTGCGGGCTTCGGGCCTAGCCCGGCCCGTGCAGGTCTCTACTTCACGGCCTGACTCCTTCTACAAGTCAAGTGGCCTCGTGAGCACGTGTCCATACGTTTCCAAATTTTGCCTCCCACACAACACCTCTTCAGCTACAGTTATTGCTCCCTCATTTCCTCATTCTACAACCAACCCCAATACATGATTTTAAAAAATGTTGTGCTATTATATGCATTACAACAGCTGATAAGCGACTACAGATACAAACTGTTATTTACTTCACGTGGCAACAGCGTGGATATTTTATACTGCATCACTTCACCAGCAGCCAGTGACACAAGTGTTGTCGTCTGCTAATGGTGTTGTTGCGTCTCCCTGATTGGAAATGGCTGGTAAGCTGCTGCGATCTTAACCACCTTTTCCTTGACCTTGAATGCTGACAATGCATATTCCACAATCTCCGAAGAATAACCTTGATGAAAACAAAATATGCTGTAGTGGACAATTGGAAATGGCATCGAAGGCCTCATTGCTTAGAGGGATGAATAATTCATTGAATTGAATTTGCGAATATGGAAGCGTGAGTAAGGAGGAAAAAAGGTACTGAAAGTGATGGGCAGTTCTTGTGTAAGTGTAACCTCATGAATTCAATATCGGAACTCAAGTAGGGTAGTGGGGGGAATCAATGGCATGAGAATATGCTTCATGAATAATTGACAAAAGAAAATCAATAATTGTGATGTTTTAATTATTTCTCAATACCACAAAGAACTTCAATAACTAGTAAAATTTCGAGTGGGCGGGTGGATTGGGTTTCGAGAAATTTATAACAACGTTGATTAGAACTTACAATAAGAGATTTATGTGCTTCTGTATGGTTCCTACATATTACATGGTTCTCATGCAGATAGTATTTAGTTAGTGCTAAAGAAATTACCGTTTTGGCGCCTAGTGTGGGAAACGCACCTCAGTAACATAACACGGGGATCGACTGAGGTCACGCGTCTAACGTCAAGAACTGTATACGTCCAGAGAACAAGCTGGTGTACCCAGACAAGGCAGTGTGTTGTTGAACAGGGTCGTATGAAAGTGCACCGTGGAAAACACACAATTGCGAGTGATTTTGTTTTCTTTATGAATTCAAACTGGGGCATTCTGCACAGTAAACCACCGCAACATTAACAGTGCATTTGGGACAGCAATGGCGAATGAACAATCCAAAATTTCATTCATTTTAGAATGGTGACGACCTACATCATGTTTGGATGAGCTGCTGAGGAAAATAATTAATGAGAACCCTCGGAAAAGTGTTCGTACCGTTGTAGACGAATTAGGCATACACACCATACCACTGTAAGTCAGCGGCGCCATTCGATCGGTAACATGAAAAACAAAGTTGGACTCGTGATTGCCACATGAGTTTACACCGACCAACAAGAATCGCCATCTGGAGGTGTTGCAATACTCTGAGTGTACGTCCTAAACTACCTTTACACCCACGGAAGGTGTTGTTGCTGGTATGGTGGTCTATAGTTGGAATGATCAGTTATCTTTTTCTCAGGCGAGATCGTTACGGTGCTAAGCTCCATGTGTCCTCCTGTTGCATGACAATGCTCATCCACACTTCGCGCAAAGAACGGTGTAGGCTTTCCATGAGTTACAATATGAAACTCTTGTTCACCCCTCTTATTTCCCCGGTCTCGCTTCCACTAACTACCACCTCTTCCGGTATCTCGATCACTGCTTGGCAGGAAATCGGGCGGTGCAACATGCAGTTGAAAATTTCTTCGCATCGCAGACTCCAGACTTCTTTCGCCACGGAATCCAATGATTGGCTGAGTAATAGCAGCAGCATGTGGATGAAGACGCCGACTACTTTGATTAACTAGGTACTATAGTTTTAATGTTTTGGTCTTTGGACATGACGCACCTGCGGCGGACATTTCATTCGCACCAACCCAATAAATGCGATTGAAGGCTTACATAAAAAAAAAGCGGACAACTCCAAAAATAATGAACCAAGCGGCCCTAGCTACAACATTTAAATTTGAATTCAAAATTCTGAAATTTTGACCTTTTATGAAAGCCAAACGAAAGTACGACATTTTATGGCTCTTTGTGATAAATTACTTTTTTTTTAATAGGCCCTTGAATTTGACTGTGTGGGATTATGTATTCACGTTAGAAGAAGACGGATTAACTTGTAATATCAAAGAACAAGGTAGTATCAGCATAAACGTCACATATGAGTTCGATGAAGATATCCGATATCGATATCAGACATTAACATTAGTGCATACCATCAGCCACAATAAGAAAAAGGAAACCAGGACTCCTGAATAGTGGGGTATGCCTTTTACAAGACAATACCAGGCCCCACACGTAAAAAAAAAGTTCCTATGAACATGGGTAAAATTCCGCTTCATTTTGGAGATACAGTGTTTCCAACTTGAAGCTGAAACTCGACGCCTTACAATGAGAAGAAAATAAATAATTCTCAATAAAACAGAAATGACTCATGGAATGAAAATCTCGTTTTCGTAAATTTATTCCTAACAACATGGTGGATATCAGGAGTTAAAACACGATATGAACCTGGTTGTCAATATAGCAAATCTGGTATAAATGATAAATAACATACGTAAAGCGCACGCCGCAGTGTTGCAAAGTATGGATACGTCGCGAGACGAAATATTAAAGGAATATAAGGTCGCGAAAACCTTTCTGTCTTATCCACAGCTTACAACACTGTGGTGTGTGCTTTACGTATGTTGTTTATAATCAATCACTAGAGGATGACCAATATCAAATAACACGACGTAGGAACATTTGAAAGAAATAATGTTATACCAGGTTGGCAACAATGACAACTTTGTAACATCCCCCATCTAGTGAGAAATAAATGTCCAGAAACAAGATATTTCATTCATGCGTCGTTTGATTTATTAAGACTTATTAATTTTCTTCCCATTGTAAGGCTTCGACTTTGGGGGTCTAAAGTTGGAAGCGCTGTTATCTCCAAAACGAAGCGGAATTACAAGGAATTTCTTTAGTTGTTTCAATGTCGGGAATCACCTCCCGAAGTTTTTTCCCCTGAGGTCCTGTTGCACCCTGTATAGATGAAATCTTTTGGAGTAAATTTAGGTTTGCACTGACAACTTCATTCATCGCGCTAATTGGTATTGCTGAATTCAGAATATTAAGTCCGTTCGATGTTTTCTGTTACTTTCGGTGAGACAACAGATGGCGTGACAAACAGACAGACAGAAACCCAAGGATGTGCTTGCAGAAACCGAAGCAAGAGCGCCTGCAGGACTATATTAATAACGTATGGATTATGTTCACCTGGTTATGAAACGATAATGGCTACCTAGAGTACCTAAACAGTCTCTTAATACTTGACAACTCACCCTGAAAGAAGAAGAAAAACAATACTACAAATCATTCATTGATACTATTCATATCATATATTCATTTTTCCTGGTAAAAAGGAATTCTGCAAACGGAGTGGGTGGTGGTTAGATTTCTGTGGAAAATACATCTTGATAGATTAATCGATCAGGTTGAACGAACAGTTGTGTTGAATGTCCTTGACTGTTGCGTCCCCCTCCTTTCTTTCCTCTGCTGTTTCTATACACGCAGCCGCTGCTTCGTGATTCCAATGACAGAGAACGGCCTGATTTCAGAAACAATTATCCTAACATGACCCTCCCCTCACCTCATATTATAGTATATTATATGAGGAGTTTAGAAGCCAAGGGATACAAGCGACATTGACGAATAATAAATAAGTTTCAGGTAATCTTTTATATATAACCCGAAATATATGTGACAAAAAATTGTCATATTTTGTACAAAGAAAAACAACCTTGGACATTCATGTGTCCATGAACAAAATATGATAATTTTTTGTCATGTAAATGTTGGCTTATATAATAAAAGATTACCTCGAACTTTGTTTTTAATTCGTCAGTGTCACTTATATCCCTTAGCTTCTGTAGTCGACGTTGTAATCACCGTCATCCAACCGTGGAATGGCATTCTCTTTCATTGATGAAAAAATAAACAAAATATTCGTTGAATGTATCTAATCCTTACTTTTGATTTTTTT
>JAGDQP010038650.1:0-18074 GCA_022664845.1 Lepisma saccharinum
ATGGCGCCAGGTCTGGGGAGTACGGCGGGTGCGGAAGGATGTCCCATACAAGCGATTTCAAGGTGTCTTTCACTGGTTTTGCTGTGTGAGACGGCGCATTGTCGTGTAACACAATCATTTTGCCATGTCTTTGGGCCCATTCCGGTCGTCTTTCGATCAATGCGTGATTTAAATTAATCATTTGTTGGCGATAGCGTTGTGCATTAACGGTTTCGCCGGGCTTCAAGAGTTCATAATACACAATACCGCTCTGGTCCCATCAGACACAAAGCATGGTCTTCTTGCCGAAGCGATTTGGCCTTGGTGTTGAAGGACCGGCTTCGCCAGGTGAAAGCCACGATTTTTTCCGCTTCGGGTTTTCAAAATAAATCCATTTTTCGTCACCCGTCACAATTCGATACAAAAAGGATTTTCTTTCGTGGCGTTGAAGCAGCATTTCACAAGTGACCTTGCGATTTTCCATTTGACGTTCATTCAAATCGTGTGGGACCCATTTACCCAGTTTATTGATCTTCCCCATTGCTCGTAAACGACTGCTGATTGTTTCTTGTGACACATTTAATGCTTTTGCCAATTGCTGTTGAGTTTGAGTTGGGTCATCCTCCAATAACAAATGAAATTGTTCGATTTCGCACTTTTGTGGTCTACCAGAGCGCGCACTGTCTTTCACATTGAAATCACCACTTTTAAATTGTCGAAACCATGTCTCACATGTTCTAATCGATGGAGCGTGTTCACCATATGTTTCTACCAGCACACGATGACTTTCAACAGCCTTTTTCTTTTGATTAAATAAGAAAAGCAATGCGTGCCGCAAATGTTCTTTTTCAGGCACAAACTTCGACATGATCACTGAACGATAAAACAAAGACGCTAGTGTTTGGCGGACTCAACTTGTGTGTGTTTGTAGTTTAATGTTAGATGAACAAAATGAAGTATGTGTCAAATGAATACGCTGTGTACTTTTCGCTGGTGCCATCTCTTAGGTAAACCGGAAACTACTTATGCATACACCTGGTATATATGTCTTGTGGGGTATCGTTGAACAGCTCTTGATGAATAATCTACAAATCAATAAATAGTTTCTCGATAGCTCTAATATAAGACGAGATTTAAATTTTTGAAAATAAAAAAAAAACTTAGAGATCTACTTTAGCCTGTAGGCCTACCGAAAGGGATCTTTTTTATTACAATTAACCTCGAAACGTATTTCAGTAATTTACGGTGTACATAAAGTTTTGCTTGTGGACCTTACCGCACGCTACATTATAAAGATAGGGGAAAAGCTATGTATTTATGAAATCCATAGATTCCAGAGTTGGAATGTTTAGAACAAAATGTTTTAAACAGTTGTTATAAACGTGTTTTAAACAAAGATGATTGTTTTAAACATTTTGAACATTTGTTTGAAACGGTGTTTTTTAAGCCGTATTTAAAATATGTTAATTTTATTTTTCTTCTTTGAAAGAATCATATTATTTTTAAAAGTACGAAAGGGTGTGTGTTTTTTTTTTTAGTAAAACCTATGCAATGTTTGTCCCGTGTGAAAGCTAGTTTCCAAAATAATCAGTATGATGGCGCCAAAAGCATACAAGAGGAGACAGCGATGTTTTGATTTGTTTTTATCGGTTGAATGCTAGGAGGGAATATTAATTCGCTATCAATAACATGAAACAAGATATTTATATTTCAATTCTTCCTTTTCTATTTATTGTGAGAATCTGCCAGGAAAAGAAAAACTCCATGGGTGTGTATTTGCTTCTATGACTACAATGCTCTATCTCTTTTATATTATTTTAAGAAAGACGTTTTTAACGATTTTAACCAAAAGGATATAATAAATTCTTGAGTATTCTTGGATTACTCATAAATGGTATTACTTACTACATACATTCAACAAAAACTGTTACAGAGGGAAGCACGTCTGACTACGAATCGGGTGGACTGGGTTCAAATCCCAGCCACGACACTGGAGAATTTTCCTTCAGTGTTCCCATGCCTGGCGCTCTCATGTATACTCAGCCTCCTATCAAACTGAGTACCACAGTGTCCTTGGTATTCCTGGGCACTTTGGAAGGTAAAAGCAGCCGAGTGTTGGACTGACCACCCCACCTCATTTCGTGCTGTTGGTCGAGAATATGTGGAGAGCTACCTTCGCATCCCCCATGCGCCGTTCACGGCGCGTCCACATTGCACAGGGTATACATTTACCTTTTATGTAGTAAATAGCTTTGCTATTGATCTTTAATAAATATCAAATTTAATAAAATTTGGTAAACTAGAACCTACGATTTCTAGTGATTGCTTATGAATAGACCGAAAGCTTGATCGAAACGTTATAGAGGCTACTGCAGATGGAGTACCTATCATAGCCCCGATCATTTTTTTTCTTTTTTTAGAAAAATTTTAAAACGTTTTAAACATACTTTTTATTTTTTAAAAAAATGTGTTTCTTCCAACCCTGATAGATTCATATAGAAAATAATATATGAAACAATTACATATATGGAATATTATATAATTCACATTTACGAAGTGTAAAGTTGGCGGGCTTAGATTGTAATTTGCGTACGTTATATAAAACAATTAGAATAGAAGTAACCGGTTCAAGTATAATGTGAACTTTAGCTCCTTCTGGTAAAAAAAAAAAAAATATTCAGCATCCTAATTAAAATATGTTTGAATCTGTTTCTCCTACTCTCTCTCTCTCTCTTTCTTTCTCTCTGCGTATGTTTGTGTGCGTGAGAGACAGAGAGAGAATTTCTCGGAGTGCGAGATTTTCAAGACCAAAGATAGACGATCTATCCCAGGTCGACTATTCAAGTTTAAAATCGGTTTCCTAAGATGACTCTTAGGGGAAAATTTCCATCTTGGCAGTTCCATGTTTGTGGCTCTAGAAAATAAGGCATCTTGTAGCTAAAGATGCCCCCTGGAGTACACCTGAAAATTTCAATTAAGTACCTTAACCAAACTTCGTGACCGACAACGATCACTACAGTGGAAAACTTTTGCAAGGTTTCACTATTTGAAAAGCTCATATGTACAGATGGAAAATATGCTGAAAACTAAGCCTGAACTTTTCGAGAAACTTGCAATGGAAAAATCTTCATGCAATGACCAAGGAACAATGATCGTCACTAACACCAGAATATGCACCCTCCAAACCTTTACATGTGACAGTGTTGCGAACTCCACAGTTCGAAACAGTTGCCTCTCTATTTTAATCTCTCGATCTTCATATTTCTTCCTTATAGGCTAAATAAATAGAGATTTAGACACCAGAGATAAATAATTATTTTCACAAGATAAATTAAAATAATAGCTGAGCAAAGCAAATACGTGTTATTTAAAAACTAAAAACGTGTAACGGTTTCGCCAACTAACTAACAACTTGGCTTCATCAGACACAGCTATTATTTTATCTTGAATTTATAAAGGCAAAGCTTTGATATGGAAAATTATTTTCAGTTTTATTTCTTCAGAATGCTTATAATGTTTGGTTGAAAATGTTGACAAAGGTAATAGGGAAAGCGGAAAGACTGTTTAACAACAGCTAAAAGAATTTCAAACAGCTTGTAATTTTAAAGCCGAATATACTAGTTTTGGCTTTCTTCATAATATTGTATCATTCTCTACTTTACAGCTGAATAAAATAACATTTCTGTATAAACTCTGTTGAATTTCCAATAGCCTAGCTGAGGATTTGACTCTTAGCAACTTAAATGATATTTGGATCTTAACATCCCCAATCGTTGATATTTTCACGCTATCGTTGATAAGCTTATTTGCACACGTAATAAAGTTGTGAAAACAGAACAAACTTGACATTTTTTGCTACTCCTCAACGCGACCACGTTGTCTTCGAATGGATACTAAACAAGCGTGGGAAGTTACATTAAAATATTCAAAATGCAAGCACTAAAATCCTCATTAAAAATAACTAACAAGGAACGCTCGCCAGATGTCAGAGCCCGAGTTTGAAGAAAATTCGTATGTAGGTGCAGTGCCTAGGTAAACTTTCACAGCCAAAATTATAGGTGCTGTCAACAAATAACGACAGGGAAACCCGAGAAAGATAGAGCGTAGAGAGCAAGTAAATCGAATACAGAGTACGGAAAGTGCCTTTTCTTTTATAAACTGTTGCATATATTGAAAGCATATGGCTATTATTGGATACTGGACAGGAGATGATACGTGCTGAATGGTATGACGACAATGATTGCCATCTTGACTATGCTTCAAAATGTTAAAATACTAAGTGGGTCATGTGATTTATCAATATATGCTGGGATGTTCCAAGAAAACTAATGACGAAGTCAGTTTTGGTGTAATTCTAATACTGTACGACAAAACGGCACGTGAAATTGGCTTGGAGAAAGTCACTTTCACCTAGCATTACGCCTTCTTAAAACTGGGACTTCATCTTCCGTTAGTGTATTAAAAACTTTATAGTGCACTTCATGTTGCGGTCACGAGGATCATATTTTCCAACATAATGGTACCTCTTATGTAGCCGTTTGGTTTTCGTTCCTTTACTGTTTCAACAAAAATGTTTTTTCATCATTCGGCTCACACATTCTCACGTGCCATTTTGTCGTACACGTGTCATAGTTATGCCAAAACAAACGTCATCATTGGGTGTCTTGGAACATCCCAGCACAGATTGATACGTCACATGACCCACTTACTACTTAAAAATGTTGAAGCATAGTCAAGATGGCGAAGATTGTCGTCATACCATCCAGCATGTATCACCTCCTGTCCAGTATCCGTTAATAGCCATATGCTTTCAAAATATTATAACAGTTTATAAAAGAAAAGGCGTTTTCCCTACTCTGTATTCGATTACTTGCTTTCTTCGTTCCATCTTTCTCGGGCCCCCTGTCGTTATTTGTTGACGACAACACCTATAATTTGGCTGTGAAAGTTTACCTAAACACTGTATCAACATACGAATTTTCATCAGAATCGGGCTATGACACCTGGCGAGTGTTCCTTGTAAGAGAAACACAAATAATTGGATTCTAAAAATTTTATTACAATTATTTTCCTTAACGATTACGTTCTTACATACTTTTAATTCGAACCTTCTTTATAATCTTCTAGTAAAATGTTTACTTGTTGTTTCATGAAAGTGCTGAATATATTCGAGAGTTGGTAGCAGTTGCACTCGTGCAAGAAAAGTGGCTTCAGTACACCCGTCATGTGTTAGTCTCTGTCCATGATTGGCTAACAAAAGAGGGAGAAGATTACTCCAGAGGGAAGAAGAGGGAGAAGGCAATTTCGTTGATCAAACACAAGTCGGCAACAATCACAGCTAAAAGACATGAAAAGCCACTGAGATTTTCTGCTGTTATTGTTGGATATAACAAGAAGCACAATATTCCCTAGACTGGATGCCGCTAAAGGCTGCTATGTTAACATCCAGGCGGTTGAGAAAGGATGCGCCACATATACACGCACCACACGTACTAACAAGCGCTTATTACGACTCCTTTAAATGGTGGCCAAGAAAATCTACAAAACATAAGGTACAAAGGAAATAGGCAAACAACTGAGGCAAATTTTAATTTGGAGTACTAGAAGTTCAAAAACAAGTTTACTTAATTAGCAAAGAATTAACACAATATGAAAGTTATAAGTAGTGAAAATTTGTAAATTAAACTTTTTACGTAGAGCACGAAACGTACGCGAGCTATGGAAGAAACAAGGATTTGTGCACACTGCCGTGGTCGTTCCCTTTTCAATCACTAGAATTTGATTTCACCCTACCCTTCCCCTCCCCACACACAAATACTAATAATATTATTTTCCTTCCTCTGAAACATTCATATTGAGATGATACAAGTACGGTGAAACTTTAAATCTGTTTCAGATCCATTAACCATTTTCCACTGAAATTATATAACCTGTAAAAAAAAAAAGATAAAAAAACTAAGGTAAAGGAAAATAAACAACTCTTACTTTGTGATTAAGCAGAGTGTTAATTAATACGCGCGGATTCTTCCCTGTTAAAATTGTCACAGACAACACTTTTCCTAATAGAATTTTGTATGAAGATAAAAACAAATTGGAAGTATTTGGCTGCTAAGCTTGTAACTACAGTATGCGGCAAAGTAAACAGTACTGAAATGTGCGCACGTCTAGCGTGATGCCTTCTGTGTTCCTTAGTTGTGTTGATAGTAACCCATAAACCATAGTGCAATTGGCATGGCGATAATGGTTCTCACAACAGAGCAGAAGGTGCGTATCATGGAGCACTATTTCCGATCATACGGAATGAGGCGTTCCCTGATCCTTCCCATTAACGGATCTCACGTCTTTCGATGCCTACGTATGGAACATGCTTAAAGAATCCGTTTTCCGGTCGGATGACCCGCCTAGAAGTGCTTCCGAAAGACACAGACGTCTGTTTTCCTCTCGTTGCCAGCAACCTGTGTTCAACATGTTAAACGATCTGCAGGATCGTTATGAACACTGGGTGAGACGTGAGAGTGGTCACTTTGAACACTTGCTGTACCGATGAACTTAGATGTGTGTTATGTCATGTGTGTTGCCGTAGTCACTTGGCATAGTATTGACCTATTTTGATTTCGAAGCATGGTTGTAATTTCAGTACTGTTTGTTTTGCCGCATACTGTACTTTCAAAACCGACTGCGCCAAGTGGAGTTATTAACAAATGTTCGAAACTAAACGTCACGTGCAGTCAAACATATTAATGATATGACTAGTCTACTTCCAAGCGAATCTATTTAAACTAATCCCAATTACTGAGGCAAAGTTAGGTTACGCAACGTATACTTTATTTTACTGCTTCTCAAGTACTATTTAGGCACGTAGGTTCATATCCCTGTTACAGACGAAATCCTACATATAGTAATGCATAACAATGATTCCAAATTTCGAGTAACCAAGATTCGCTAATACATTTCACCATCTAACTCATAAACCCTAGGATTTCATTGGCATACTTTGCTCAAGCCTTCTAACACATTTATACCAAAGACATTCTCCTCACTAATAAAACAATATATTCAAGACTGGTGTATAATATCAGAGATCCTAAAACACATAATAAAAACCGAACTATAAAACATCTCTGAACAATGTCAACGTACATTAAATAAAAAGATTCTACACTGTTAAAAATGACTTTCTCAGAAATGAATAAATTTTCCTACTCAAAAAAAGTCGAGTAAATTTGACTTGAAAGTGAGAAAAAATATTCTCAAAAATTAAAATTTGAGAATGGTAATTCTCAAATACGAGCTAAGGCATACTTTTCAAATTTGAACTGATGCAATTATTCAAACTGTGTGTCTGTGGAAAGGTAATATTACAATCATGCGAGATAATTAAATGAAATATGCAGACATATAGTTTATTATCTGGGGAGCGTTGTAAAAGAATATCGTAAAGAAGTGCAATTATCTCAAACATACAACAAGAACTAAATTCTCTGTCGAACAGTCCAATCTGTATCTATGCGACTGCATGTGATATTCATAAGCGGGCGTGATCGCGGCAAAAACAAAACATACTGTCGCGAATTAAGTTTAAATCTTTTACTTTTCGTAAGATTATAGTGTGTTTACCTGTTGTGGTAGTAATAAACCCCTAATAAAGATTATCCTCTGAAAACTTTGAAACAAATGTTCTCAATTTTGACTAACTATTTTCGTAGCTCCGGAGCTATCTTTTGAGTTCTCAACATTTTGAGCATATGCTTCGTCACTTTTGAATATATTTCTTCTTATTTCTGAAAAATAGTTCCAACTTTTCTCATTTTTGAGCCGAAATTTAAACTAATTTTCGAGTAATTTTACCTTATGTTTGAAACCTTTTTTCTCATTATCCGAGAAATATTTTCTCATTTTTGAGCCGAAATTTAAACTAATTTTCGAGTAATTTTACCTTATGTTTGAGACCTTTTTTTCTCATTATCCGATAAATATTTTCTCATTTTTTGAGCACCATCAACGTGTTCAAAATTGAGCAAAATTTAGTAGGAGCCAGACTGAGCCAAAATTTTTCTCAAATTCGATATTTTTTTTATTCGTTTTTGAATAAACCTTTTTAACAGTGTACTTTCTTTCTTTCTTAACAGGAGTATATTGATTCAATATTAAATACATGAGCCTTAAAGTACCTCGCACATCCCCTTTTCTAATTGTCTTCAAGAACAGAAACAAAACACTACATGTTCAAATAATCCCGATCTGAAATTTCGTGCTGTTTCCGCCTTCTATTGTGCACATGCTAGCAGACGGCGTTAAGGGTCCGGGGAGCATAACATCAGTGTATTTCATTTAGTTCACTGTGAAATTGCATTAGATTCATACATTTAAAAACATATTTGTAAAGCACTAATAATAAACATGAAAAAGACATGAAAACAGAATTTTAAAATTCTTACAAGAGAGAAACGAGGAAATCCCTATAAAAATCAATGAATTAAATTTCAAATGGAGGGATTGCTCAACAGTGTTAACGACAAAAATAAAAAGCTCCGATAGTTTTAAGGATAGCCGAATCAACAAGAAAATTAACTATGTTTTTGAGCGCAGGTGCTGATCACAGGAAACATTAAAAGAAAGACGAAAGTGCCGAAACAGGGTGCTTGAAATGAGGCAAAATTTTCACTTTTGGAACACAAACTACCGTCACATTGTTGCACTTGGATGAGTAATCTCGTAGACGATAATCATGTTCTACTTCGTCTAAGCTTTTCGTTATGTTTAAATAACTGTTCAACATTAGGTAGAAAAATAACAGTATTTAAAAGATCACTGAATTAAGTACACAGAAAATCTATTCACATGAAATTATTAATAACGTAACTAGCTTTCTTTCGAATATAGACTGTTGCAAGTTTCGATCAATGAGGAAAAAGGCTAAGTTCGGTGCAGCTGAAGCAACTTCCTACATGAATAAATAAAATGAGCAAAGGATCTGATATTAAAGCAGTAATAACGGAACTTTTGAACAGCTGAATCAAATTAATGTAAGTAAGAATATATTTTATTTATATATTAAAAAAGAACTGAACAAGATACTGAATCTAATGATCTTTGAAAATCTTGAATTTGTCGGATGTAGCGAAATATTTTTGTACAACTGTTCATGAAATTAACATTACGAAAGGGACTAAAACGTAGTAAGATATAATCAAGACTATATCAATCGCAATCTGATACTTTTGACATCAGATTCTTTTTTTCTGTTTCTTTTTCTTTCTTTTTTGTACATTAACCTCACTATCATACAATTCTACAGAAGTAATAAAAAGAGGAAGAAAAAATACAGAAATCTCAAGAAGACTCGTCACCTAATTGTACCTAAGTGAGACCAAATTACCACCTGCGATCCACGACCAATGGAATGTTAAGATTTCTTTGGACTCTTCTTTCTCTTGCTATGTAAGAAGTTCTCAGCGAATGAGATGCTTCTCGTCCCGGCCGCTCCATAAAAGCAAGCCAGGTCGCAGTTAATTCAGAATGAGAGGTGAGGGACAAATGAATTCAGAGCAGCGTTAGGTCGACGTTGGTCCCTATCTGACTGTATCCCCGCTACTCCAATTTTGGACTATGTCTGCAATAACAGCTTAGCCAAATTAGTCGTTGTGTTTCTAAAGGGCCTTTTGCCTATTGTTTCAATCCCTAACCACCAAATGGACCCATTTCTCTAACTCTACACCATCTCGTTTCACCGTTTTATAAACACCTCTCGCAAGATAAAATAACCAAAAGCCCACTAGTCTCTATAGTGTAACCCACCTGTTGCAGTTTTCAAAATTAAAGATTACTTTTTCTCTCATCCAAAAATGGTAGCCGCCCCCTTCTTCGTTAGAGATAAAATTAGAAGATAGGAAGTAATGTTCGGTCTGATTTACTTGATATTTAAAAAAAAAACGCTGTTACTTTAATAAGACATTTAACTAAGAAAATGTTTCCTGCGATTAAGTGTTTAGTACTCATTCGGGTGTAAAAGTAACTACCCTGTGCACTATGCGAAGTCCTTCAAGCTGCATTCTAAACAGAGCAAAAGAGCTGATACATGTTCTTCGTTATTCGGAAGTGACTCAGTTTCACGGGTATCATATTTTTAAAGTACTCCCGTTTTCTTATTCCCGTCATACACGTGTGCATCTTTTTGGACGGTTATAAATATATATGTTTAGAAGTTTCCAACAGATGACAATGCTTCAAGGTAATACTCAGATACCAATAAAGGAACATATTAAGTTCAGATTATCCAAATCAGAAGCATACTATTGTTAAACACATGTACTAGTATCAAAATCGGAGCAGCACAGTTGAAATGAAGTAAAATACTCAATTCTCTACTGTAATTTTAGATACGGCACTTGGTAGAATTTTCCCCAACCTCCTAACAACGGACGCCTGAAAACACTTTTCTGTAGCGGGCGAAGGCCTATCACGGAATATTATTTAAAAAAATGTTGTTCATAAAATTGGTACACTGAGAAATACTGGCGTAGTCCCCTTAAATAATAACAAAACTAGTACAGACCTCTGGAGGGTAGTACCAACACACTGTAATGTAGTACGGTGTAGTACGATTTTTTAGGACGTAATGGTATTTCACACGTACTAGGGACATTGATTACCTTGCGCGCTGATTGTACAATTTTTATATACGCATTTTCTGATAGACCGTGGGTGACTTCCTCTAGAATTTTCTGATCCGCCCCCCCTCCTGTTTTTCATATTTGAAATAAACCACTCTGAAATTAGTTTTCCCGAAGAATAGAAACATTAATCGAAAAACACAAAAATATTATGGGTGTCCCCATCACTAAGCACCACAGTCATCAGTGTTGTCAATCTATTTTAAAATTCATTTTTTTAAATCCCTGCCATACAGTTTAGACGTATCCGCACCGAAGTTAGCAAGGATATTATTCAACACAATAGACGAAAATACTGCGCAAGTCAACACCCGTCAAAGACCCCAACTTATTTTAAATATAGTCTAATGTTTATTAGATTTTATTTGAACAGCAAAAGTAAGTACTGTTGACTCCCTTTACGTGCCTATATATATTACTATACTTTCAAAAAAATGATTCAATCATTCACCTCTAGCACGGGCGGAGCCACAACTTTCCTATAATGCTGAAAATGCACCTAAAATCTTCAGCTTCAATTGACACATTTTCAGTACGATTCTTTACCGAAGAAAACTGTAAAAGCTTCGATCTAAAAGAACTTATCAGTATGTTTCAAAGAACATAAACATTCCTAACCTATCTGCACGGTTTCTGTCTACGCTCGAAATAATATAAATATGTGTCAAGAATGAACTAAAATATCTCACAAAGGACAGGTTCACTGACTTGAACAGAAGGTGAAATCGTCAAGAACCTGGACAAACGCATGGTTAGATCTCCACAGTACTATTCTTCGAATTCTCAAATACTAAAAAAATAGTGGTGGGGCGGATATCAGGTCGGCCAGAAATCCTGGGAACAATGTTTAACACCTTCTCGCCGACGGTCCTGACTGAAGGCATGAAAAACTATTACTTTTATTTGGCACGTCAGAATTTCGGCTAAACTCATAACGCGCTGAGAAATATGCATTCCTACGTTCACAACAAATACTACTCAAATTTAAAATACCAATCAGTATTTACAGAAAATAATATTTCAATATCTAAAACGCGAACTTGCTTTGATAATTTTTCCCGAAAGGAACAAAAAGCAATAAACCACATTAATTTATCATCTGTTATGAGTTCAAGAAGGTTAATAATGTTAAACCACTAAATTACATCGTTCAGAAGAAACCTTCGCAGCAGCTAAATAACTTCCTATGACAACCAAAGTAGCCTAAATAATGACTAGCTAAATATGCTACAAAACAATATTGTGATTATTTTGAGGAGTTGAATTTCATTTATTGATTTATTTATTTTGACTGACTATATTCAACCTATTGATACAAGCCTTAACTGTTTCAAGTTGTTATATTTTTCTCTCGATATCACGTGTATAACAACAATCTCATACATGACAATATATTAGAATCAGTTCAGGGGGTGCAATACATACACAAGCGATTTATTTAACATGAATATCATATGTATGTAGGTAGGATGCTATCGAAAAAATTGAAACTGCCATTATCGGGAGTGAAACACTTACGGGGCCTACTACTATGCAACCCACAAAACACTGCTCATAAAAGTGTTGTATACACACTAGGGGTCAGGAAACTCAGTCGCACTGGTCATGAAGTAACATGAAATAATGATGAAACAACATGAAGCATCGAACAATTTTGGATGCACGTGGGGTTAAAATTTTTTTTTTTTTAAAGATACCGGTTTAAGTAGTGCAAAAGAAATACTCTGAGAAATCAGTCAAATTAAGAGGTCATCCAATGTTCCACCCCTTTTATTCTTTCTACCCCTTTAAAATTTTCCTTTCCTGAAATACTTTGATGAAAGGGTTCGAGTTCTCATAAATTTGTGGCATATCACGAATCTTCACTATCTTGAGTAGTCATACAAGATATAATGTACAATTGTATTCATAAAATATGGTCGATGGAAATATTTCAATGCCAGGAATCTGCACAATGCGGCAACACTAAAAGAATATAGAGTGGCAAGCAAAACAGATAAATTGTTCATTTTAGAGCTGCATTGAATATTGGTTCGATGATGAGTCTTAACTTTTCTTAATTAAAAAACTCTTCATCGGCCATTTTCGCGATAAAATTATATTTTTTTCTTATATATTTCTAATACAAACAATGTACCGCACTATATGCTATATCGGGAAAATCTATATTGATAGAAGATTCATTGAGAAATGTTTCATTTCCATTTTTCTTAGTACTATAAAATATTTTGTTCAAGATTTTGTAGGTAATTTCGTGATAATGGAGAAAACTACTTAAAGAATATCAAATTTGTAAAAAATAACTTCACTTAACATCTCAAATCTTGTTAAGCATAATGACTAAAAAACAATCGTTAAAATTTATTACTAAAATGTTGTTTGAAGAAGTGCTGGTGCATTCCCAGCGTTCAAATATCTTCAAAATTATATGCCGTTAGCGTGTTTATATATAAAAAGATAGATAGATAGATAGATAGATATCGTACTAATCTCAATAGGTAGATTTTTCTTCGAAATCTACCTAAAAACCATTGATCTTGTAATGAATAGATTGTAGTTTTTTTTTTTTTTTTTACAAATTCTCTCACACGAGCTTTAATGGGCCAAGCTGTTTCGCGCGTCACTCGTCACCAAGGGGTTCTGGATAATTTTCGGCTCCGAGTCCCTGCTTAAGCTTCGCGGTAAAAAAAAAATGGAGGATAACAAACTTCACTAATACCCATGTTATGTTGCATTGTGAACCACTTTAAAGAGATGAGAAATCGCTCTTCTCGATTTTGAAGGCTAAATGACATCCGTAAAGCATCGGAATATCATCTCAAAGTATCGAATATTCTATGCAAAGCGAGTGTGTTTCGTTAAAAAAAATCACTCTTTTCCATTGAAATTTAATAACTTTTCATGAAAACACTTTCTTATGGATCAAACAGTTAAATTTCCACTCTTCTGAAAATACAAACGCATCCCATCTTATCGTTCAAGCTCATCAAAACTTGTCTATCTCTTAAAGGATATGGAAATAACTAACTAACTCTATGGCTTATGGAACTCGCAAGTTCACCGTCGCAGTAACAAACGTTCGCCACTGGATTCTATCCTGGGCAATATCAAGCCAGTTTTCGTCACGAACACCTACTTCTCGAAGATCTCTTCTAATATTGTCCTCCCAACGATCGTAATTGGATAATAGTAAGAGTCCGCTCCAATCACAAGAATTTCTCTAAATTAACTTATTCTGCGTCATCCATGAATTAGAATTAAAATTAGGGTAGTAAAAGCAAAGAAAGTTAATAAAATAAATGTCAAGCCAGAGCTTGAGCAACTTAGTCTTAGAGAGATATTAATTTTTTAGGTAACTATTAATAGCATGATTTTAAATGAAGGTTGAGACGTTTATTTTATTTATCATGATTCACGTGTTTAATTAAATGTTACCAGAGGTAATTCACAATGTAAAATCTCAACAACTGATAAATTAAATTATGAAAAAATCTGAATATTATAACAGTTATAACACTTATTTCAAAAGAGTTTCTTTTTAAAAATTTGGAAGAACTGCTGACTTTTTCACTTATATTTCTTAAAGGTTGTGAAAAAATGTCTCCTTTCGTGCACCTAGACCAACATATCGGGCTTGCTGTATGGCAAAGTGCATTTATACTTTGAAGATATTTCTTTCAAGGTCAATTTAATCTTACGATAAGTGAAAAAAGAACATTACTGTTATATCGCTTTTCGTAATTGTTGTTTATGTTAAGTACTGGAACGAAGCATCTTTGGTAATATCAGCTCCTTACAATGAGATACAATTCCTGCATCTATTGAAAATATACCCTTATAAGCCCATAGCCGAAACAGTTATAAAACATTTTCTAGACAGTTGTGGTATATCTGAGAACACCTCGTTGCTCTAGCTGGTTTTGACGATCAAGTAATGACTTCCACAAAGATGAAAATGGTTCAGAACTTGCATCGAACACAAGCTGTTAACACATCTCGACGTTTCAAAATGCCACAGAAGGAATCACAGCATTTTATGATTTATTAATGAACAATGGATGAAAAAAATCGAAATGATTTCTACCCAAGCATCCTAGTCAATGGATCCTGTATTTCTCGAGATGCAAGAAAAATGTTCGAAAATGAAAGTTGTGAATCAGACTGCGGAATGTGCAATAAGATTAGTACAAAAATACAAGGGCACTTTAACCAAAGATGAAAATCAAAAGCAATACTTTCTTCGACTGGTCGCAAATCACCGACAGAAAGTTCCAAATTTTTCAAAAGAAGCTCTTTTGAAATAAGTGTTACAACTGTTACATTATAATTTTCAGAAGATTTTTTTTCTTCCGGAATTTGATTTATCAGTTGTTCAGATTTTACACTGTAAATTACCTCTAGAAACACTAAATTAAAAACTTGAATCATGAGAAATAAAATAAATATCTCAACCTTCATTTAAAATCATGTCATTAATAGTTACCTAAAATGTTATTATTTCTGTAAGATTTATTATTCTATGTTGCTCAAGCTCAGGCTTGAGATTTATTTTATATTAACTTTCTTTGTTTTTACTACTTTAATTTTAATTCTAATTCCACAAATGTGTCTTGCATGGATGACGCAAAATCTGTCAATTTAGAGAATTTTTTGTGATTGAAGCGACCTCTTACTATCATCCAATTACGCCCACTTTTTTAACATCTTTTATTAGATAAATAGACCTGAACGATAAGATTGAATAATACTTTCGGGTGGTCTTTTTTGGACCACCCAAAGATATAGGGATATATTGCACTTAACTCTAGTAGCTTTTGTAGTAATATGTATTGAAGAACTGTAATACTATTTATTATGTTACATATGCAACGTAGAAGGTAGTAAATTGAATTCCATTCACCACATACATAACATTCATATGTTCGCAAATTCGTAAAATCGCAAAAGACAGAATGGAAGGAAGAGTTATGGTGAAATATAGGTTCATATGTGATTTGGTATCACAATTGTGATGATGTTCGCCTGAAAGTTGAAACGTTAATATATATAGGAGAGTTGCCTAACATGTAAGATTTTGAACAGAAGTAATAGAGAATGCAAAGCCCATCGCTGTTGAACTTTCAACCATTGTAGAACATTATAATAAGGTGTTAGGTGGTCTGAATGTTAAAGGTTAAATGTTTGTCTCAGTAACGGAAGCGCCTAACCCACCTTCGCAGTCATCTGACGTGTGTCTGAAATCTGATTTTCCGATGACAAAATTACTGCCGCCCCTAGAGAATTGCGCTAAAAGGTAGTAGGGTAATCATATGTATTGGAGTTTTGTCACTATTATGATATATATGAAAAGTGAAAAGGTAGTAAATTGTATTTTCTGAATACATTCAAGTTTCATGGGCAGTAAATTACAGTTCGTGGACAAAATTCTTTCTGTGAACGAACCGTGACATTTCCCTCCCCAGAAAAAAAAAAGTCTCCCTCGAAAAAATTGACTTTTTGAATCTACACTGTTGAAAATTTTCCGAAACATTCCTGGAAAAAGCTAGGCAACCGTAGCTGCCTGGGCATTTCAAGTAACTTGACTAATAAAAAACAGCCACCATTAAGTTTTTAGGAATACTGGGAGGAAGAGAAGCTTGAGAGAGATTTGAATATGGGTTGATCAATTAGAAGTCCAGCGTCTTACTGACTAGATTAAATTGCTAGACATAAAAGTAAACCGATGCAAACAGTATTCATGGTCAAAAGTACGTTGCCTGAACTCCGAAGACACAAACTAAGTTGATCTAACGACCACATTTTAATCACTTTTGTATTTGTCAACTAGGGATCGGACTATTCCAATTTTCTGATGATATTTCCCATTTCTTCTAAAATAAGAAGTAATCAAGATGGCGACAGCAAATACTTGATCAGAATTGCATATACGGCTACGAAAAGAAACAGTTTTCTAACTCTGTGTGTGTGTGTGTGTGTGTGTAGAACTGACAACTGACTCTATCCTCCTCAGCATATGAAAAATCTGCGATTTTCCTTGATTTCAATGAAACAACACGATATACTAAAATTTCTGCGGAACTTTACTGCGAGTTCCTAGAAACGTTTACGATATTTTTAACAGTGTACCGAAGAAAAATGCCTCATCAGTTTACATATTTTATACAAATAATAATCAGTTGGTACAATTTTTGTAATGATAAATTCATCACCACGGAAAGTATAAATAAACTGATATTCATTATCTAATACAATACGCTATGTGCTAAAAGAGTAATGACAGTTTTGTTTCTTCATTTAGAATGCAGTATTCATACTTCTCTTCTCTGATATATTACGCGTTTTGATACTGCGTGGGAACGAAAGTTCTCATTACTGAAATTATAGCTCTTTGAATTTTCTAGTTTCCAAAGTTTGAATTTCTCGTTTGTTTCAGTCTGATTTAGTCTTCTTTGTAAACGCTTTGTAAATGCACGATACGGGGTATTCCATAATAAATATTGGTAGGTACATAACTATTCTAATACCCCACTAGTTAACGCCACTAAGACAATAACAAAACTCGAAACAAGAGCAGTAGATTATGCTGATACAATAACAACAGTTACATTACTGATGGAATTGCTGTAGTCAGAAGACTAGGCACCAATGCCACTACTAAACCACATCATTTCTGCACGATGCTGCCACAATTAAGTGGTAAGTTTCCAAGCATTATTGTCATACCTTACACGCTTCACCACCTCCACATTCTCAACAAAATCCATGGAAAAATAATTAATATTTTGAATATAAATATTGTCTATCGAAAATATTTGGAAGAATGAATATTATACATTCACTAATATATACATATTCACAAAGAAAGCCTTTTCTGTTCTAAAATATTTCTACTCATCCTCCTCTCGCCCATATATAACGATTTATATATGAGTTTATATGTATGTGTACAAGTTTCGGACTTCAAGAAACGTAATAATGATCTAGAGACGTCGTCGAGAGTCGTTGGGCTGTTTTCCACAACCTGTCACCAACATGCTACTCCTTCCCTCGTCTTTTTTCTCCCCCTGCTTCGGTTGGCTGCATAATGGTGAGTTAATATGCCGGGGCGGGCCACGTCAGCCACAGCTAGAAGCAACCAGCCGACCTGAAAACGCGGCATAAGCCTCTCAGGGCTTGCCAGTGCGACCCAAAGAGATTCGCGACATAAACTTTTCCTCTTCCATACAAATTCCAAAAAATAAAGCTCATCCATGTCTTGAGAGAGAGAGAGAGAGAGAGAGAGAGAGAGAGAGAGGGAGGGGGGAGAGGGAGTCGGTTGGGGACACAATACTTGCCTTCTGTCAGCTATATACCGTGTATATATATATATATATATATATATATATATATATATATATATATATATATATATATAAGGAGAAA